>APFE030253391.1:0-33923 GCA_000404065.3 Pinus taeda | reverse complement strand
TCCTGTATCCTACTTAGAGAAACATAAAATTTTCAAAGAGAAATCCATATATACACTCATTTCTTTCATTTTCTTTTTTACCCTTAAAGAACAATATCTTGGTTTGATAGCCAATTTATGACACAGTCATTCACTTGATTTATAGCTTTGTTGAACAAACTAGCTCGTCATGAGACCCCTTGTCTTTTGATTGCAACAATCTTGAGTCATCGCCCTGTTGTGGTATGTAGTATTGGCAAAGTCGGCAAGCTATAATATCTATGATCGTGATAATTCGGCTCCTGATGAGACCTCTTATTCTTTAAGTTAAAGTGTATCATTGGATTATTCTCTGAACGTTGCAGTTTCCTAGGTGGGGAGGAAGTCATTGTTTCCTTAAGACAGCTCTGGACAACAATGGTAGAGTTTTTTGGAAAGAGATTTTCTACAGAGAATCTTAATTTTGTTATTGATACCTTTCATTGGACTGATATAAAACAATTTCCCACTAAAGGTCATCTTTTATCAAAATTTACAAAGTTGAAACTAGTATCTTTTCTAGGCCTAGAGTCTTTAACTACATCTTTCAATAATAATGATCAATTTTCTAAAAGAATTCTATTTATACAAGTGAAAAAACAAAATCTAAAAGAGAATTTGTGTCCTTTTCGTAAATCTCAAATGTAACCATTTACAACCGGTTTTATTATGGAAATAAAAACTAATCTACAAAATAGAAGAATGATCTCCTATGGAAAATATTTTTTGAGGATCTATCCGTTAACAGGTAAAGAATCTATTTTTCCTGTTAAATCCTGTAGCATAAAAGTGGACAGACCTATGACTTCTATGATTTGGAAAGGGCCAAGCCACATTCTTTGAAATTTTGTATGTTTCCCTTTTTCCTCACGAGCCTTGTCCCATTTTAAAACTAGATCTCCCATCTGAAAGTCTTTTCTAGATATCATGTTTGAATCAAAAGAGGCTTTTACTAATGCTTGATAATGGGCGTGAGTTATTTTGGCATGTTCTCGTTGTTCTTCTAACTTAATTATTTCCAGTTGCCTTAGTTGTAACAAAGAAGTTGGTGCTTCATCACTATATTGAACCAAGGCCAAAGAAGGAATTGCCAAATGAGTTGGAAGAACCACTTCTTTCCCATAAACTAAATTAAAGGGGGAAGTACTGATGGAGGCTTTCTATGTTATTCGATCTGCCCATAAAGCATACACTAAAGACTTGTGCCAATTTTTATGATTTTGGTTAATGGTTTGCTTAATAATTCTGATTAAGTTTTTATTTGTAGATTCAGCTAATCCATTCCCCTGTGGATAGTAATTGGCGGAGTATTTAAGCTTGAAACCCCTTTTGAGTGCAAATTCAGTGATTACATTACCAGAAAAATATGATACATTATAAAACATTAAAGCAGAAGGCAACCCAAACCTAGTGATTATGAACTGATCTATGAACTCGATGATATGTTTAGCATTAGTCGTCTTGAGCGGAACTGCTTCTACCCATTTAGTAAAGTAATCTGTGGTTGTAAGGATATATCTATGTTGTTTAGAAGAGTGAGGAATGATCTCACCTATTACGTCCAATCCCCACTGATCGAAAGGTTTCTCAAAGTTGACTGGTTGTAGTGGCAAGGATGGTTTCTTTTGTCTCCTAGCAGCAGTTTGACAGACTTGACATTTTCTCACGTAGTTATGTGAGTATTTGAATAATGTGGGCCAATAATAGCCTGCGCATAAGATTTTATGAGCAGTAGCATCTCCAACATAGTGTCCACCTGCTGGCCCATCGTGGAGTTCTTGCAAGACTTTTTTAGCTTTAGATTTCTCAAGACATCTAAGGAGAACATAATCATAATTTATTCTAAAAAGAACATTGTTCACAAGCTGATATTGTTTGGCTTTCAACCTCAGAGCTCTTTTCTTGGTATGATTGAGGTTTGAAGGAGTGTATCCATTCTTTAGATAATACATTATATCATCGTATAATGACTCAACATCGTTTAGGCTTACCTCATACATTTGTATCTCTGCAGATGGAATTTCGGACATAAGCGATGCTCTGGCCAGAATTTTGCAAAAGCCTTGACCTTTTACAATACTTGATGGTTTGATTTCTACATCGTATTCTTGTCAGGCAGTAATCCAATTGGCTCTTTTCTCACCCACATCCTTCTGTATTAGAAGATTTCTTACCGCTGGAAACGATACTATGATTTTTGTATGGGTTTTGAGTAGAAAGGATCTGAAATATTTAATTTCTTTGAAAACAACGTAAGCTTGTTTCTCCACATCTGAATAATTTAACTCAGCCCCCTGTAAATTTGAACTAAAAAAAGTAATTGGAGCTTCTGCCCTTTCTTGATTTGCTTGAGTGAGTATTGCAACATATGATCTATCAAAGGCAAATGTATATAAAATAAAAGGATTGGAAAAATTTGGAGTCGCTATAGATGGAGCATTAACAATTGCTTGTTTGATCAGATTGAATGCCTCATATTCATCTTGGCCCCATTTAAAGTTTGAGTTCTTTTTTATCATTGCTTGTAAAGGAGACACGATTCTTGAAAAATATGGGACAAATCTCTTTACAAAGTTAATCTGGCCAAGAAAAGATTGCATGGCTTTCTTGTTGTGAGGTAGTGGTATTTCAGAAATCTCCTTGATTCTGTCAGGATCAATATGAATTCCAGATTTTGACACTATGAATCCGACAAGTTTTCCTTCACTTAATGCTAAAAAGGATTTTTCGGGTTAAGTGAAATTCCATACCTATGACAACGTTGGAATATTTGCTTTAAATCTCTAAGATGATTGTTTCGTTTCTTGGAATATACAATTATATCATCCAAATATATTACCACTAATTTATTAACTAATCCTTTAAACGCAATGTCCATGGCTCTCTCAAATGTGGCACCAGCATTAATCAGACCAAATGGCATCTTTTGATATGCGTATGTGCCCTATTTAGTTCTGAATGTGGTTTTTAATTGATCATTGGGATGTACCAACACTTGATTGTATCCTGAGAACCCATCCAAGAATGACATTAATTCTGACCCCGCGACTGCCTGCAGTATTTGTTCCATGGGAGACAAAGGAAAATTATCCTTTTGGCAGGCTTTGTTAAGATTTCAAAAGTCAATACAGATTCTAATATCTCCGTTTTTCTTTCTAACAGGGACCATATTGGAAAAGCCATTTGGAATGTCGAACGGGAAAAATTATTTTGACTTTCAATAACTTATTGAGTTTAGATTTGATCTGGTTTTCTAGATTGGGATGGATCTTTCTCAACTTTTGTTGGACAGGTTTTTCATTTTCTATCATTGGAATAGTATGTTGGATGATGGAGGTGTCGTATGGTTTGATTTGATCATAATTCCAAGCAAATACACTTGTGTATTGTCTCAAGGGACAAATATACGCTAATTTTTCTTCAAGAGCTAGACCAAGACCTAGGTTGATATTTTGTGGTTTGTTATCAGTTCCTAGATTTACTAATTCGTAGTTCAAAGTTGAACTTTGGAGTTTTGAAATGGTAGATCTTTTAAACCGATCTTTCAAATCATAAAGGTATTCTAACTTGACTACTGACTTAGGTATAGCATTGTTAGTGCTATCTTGTTGCAATTGTCAGTCATGTTGGTCCTCGTCAATTATTTGATTGGTGTAGGATCCTTCAGATGTGAAGAAACTCACAATATCAGGATCATCGTTAAAAATCCTCCAATTGGTAATGTTATCAAGAATCGATGGTCTAAAAATTAATTCAATTGAAAATCAATCAGGGCTAAAATCTTCTGAAGGAATGAGCTTGGAAGCTACATTAGCTAAGAGGTCTGCACTAGCATTCTGGAGTTTGGGAATTGACGAAATATTAAATGCTATAAAGTGTTCAGTCAAATCTTAAACTAAAGATTGATAATGTTTTAAGTGACCTGATAAACAATGTATAGTATTACATACATGTCTGATTACAATTTCAGAATCTCCGATAACTTGAAGGTATTTGACGTCTAATCTGATTGCTTTCTATAACCCTTGGACTAAATCTTCGTATTCTGCGGTATTGTTGGCGCAATCAAATTGGAGTCTACAAGTTAGCATAGTTTTATTTCCCTCTGGACTTATTAACACCCATCCTTCTCCTGCTCCTTCGTTAGACTTAGAACCGTCAAAAAATAACTTCCAAAATAAAGATTTATTTACAGGACTATCTATAAAATTAATACATTTAGAACTATATGTTTGAGAGAAAGTTTCTACTTGAGATAAAACCGAATGTTCTAAGTAAGGTGAAGTATGAGCATTAAAATTTCCTAGGAAAGAATCTACTGAGTAGTTTCCAATGATGTTATTGTTGTATGCTACTGGTTCATTCTCTCCTTCCAATTCTGTTACTATGTATTTCTGATGTCTTTCTCGCTCAACCTTTATTTGATTTGATTTACTAATGTAAGGGAGCCACATGTGCGACCAGTCAGTTGCAAAGTATCCATGAAGTTTTTCTGGCCAATCTCTACTAAAAATTAAGCCATAAAATTCCAAAATATCAGCAACTAAAATGTCGATAACTTGACATACCTTTGGGTTGGATGACAGCCTTATGGTAACCTAATTTAGTTCGCCAACCACTTCGACTTGCGATCGATCTAACTGAACTATGCGCACAGTAGATTTTTGCGGTTGAACGTTCAATTTTTCACATATTGACTTTGGTAAAATATTCGATGAAGCTCCATAATCCACTAAGTAATTATGCAAATTTTTATTGCAAATTTCATAAGTAAGAAGAAATGGGGGAGTATGGGATCTCGATCTTCCTCCAATTAACGTGATATCGTTTGGGTCAACTTTGTTAATTGCGTTAGTTGGAGGTCTTCCTATGTCATGGGTAGATTGAGAGATTACAGCGGCGAGAAAAGGTGCAACAGGTATAGCATGTAATTCTTTCAAAAGTATCTTTGCTGGTGTTTTAACTTGCTCAATTCGTAAAAAGTGATATTGGCTCTAGTCTTTTTCATGTCTTCTATGATATTATACTCCATTTCATCTGAAACAATCAGCGTTTTAGATGGAGTTGATGGATCTGTTTGGACTGGGCTGGTTTTAGTCACTTTAGGTGTCGTTTTCTTGGCTGTGACTTTATCCTTAGTCATCGAGCTTGCGCTCTTTGGCTTAGGGGTAGGTTGAGGAGGATCAAGTTGATTTCTACTACGAGTACTAACCGGGGATGCCTCTTGATCCTCTTCATCTGGGAGGATGAAATCCCACATACCTTGTAACTCTACAACTTCTTCTTCATGGGTATGTTCTTCGGTAGCGATTTCCTCTTCTTCTTATTTGGATTCAGCACTTGTAATAGCGTTAGGGGGCTTGGAATAGGTTGAAGGGTTTCTTTTAAAAGGTCTGTAAGGCCTTTTAGCAGAGGTTTCTACCACTTGTTTCTTAATGTCAACCATTTCCTTAGACATGGTCTTCAAACTTTTTGTAGTCCTTCTAAATTGAATGGATCTTTCGATTGTTTTTTCTTGGGATCTTCCTTGAAAGTAACCTTCTTTGATTTTCTTTCTTCTATCGTGTTTTTCTTTTCTAGGGCTATAATACGTTTCTCTACTACTATTGCTTCTTTCATATTTTCTACTAAAGTTGTTTTGTTAGCCCTGTCAACAAAGATTGTTATGTTTGATGGTAAAGCAGTGACATACCATTCACTTCGCACTTCTTCGCTAGGCTTGGAAGTAGTAGGAATTTTGTTTAATAGTTTACTGAAAAGTGAATTGAAATCTTTGATAGGTTCTTTTGACTCGGCCCTAAGGTTAGACAGGTTGTTGATCAATGTCGCCATATACCTATCATCACCAAACTTAATAAGAAATTGTTCTTGGAAGATATCCCAACTAGTGATAGATCCAGATGGTAATGAAAAATACCATGATCCGGCTGTTCCTTGCAGAGTATAAGGAAAAAGTCGAACGACGGCGTCTTCGTTGGTTACACCATTGAGATCTATGGATAGCATAAATTTATTTATATGTTCTTCCACAAGCATGCCTACCTCAGGATTAAACTTAGGCAGCCATTTTTCAAGATGGGCTGGTAGCTGGCTCAAGGGTGCAGGCAGTAAGACTGCCCCTGTGTTATTCCATGGAGATTGGGCCATCGCTGATCTACTAACAGAGGAAAGTGTAGAAGATGATCCCTACAACTGAGAAGATGAGGATATTATGACTCCAGATGATTGAGAAGGAGATCTGAAAGTACCGGTGGATTGATGGACAATGATCTGAAGTGGAGGAGTGGATGGTTGACTTCACAGTGGAGAGGTTGAGATAAATGATGATGATGAAAGAGTCTCACTATCAGACCCTTTAGGAGATTTCCTTGCTCTCTTACTTGTGGGTAGAGGTAACTCGGTTGGCTGAACGCCAAACTTTTCGCTCTTTAATCTGGTAAGGGGATGAGCAGGGTTATACTGCGAAGTCACGCTGCCTTGAGATTTATCAGATCTTTGAGGAGATATAGAAAATCGCTGAAGTTTGTGAATCAAAGATTCAACTTCAGGAGGTTCAATAGTAGATTCTTCTGAAATGTTAGAATTTGTAGCAGCGGTTGTTGTTCTTGCGACTTCTGGCTCTGGATTTAAAGATTCAAAATGCAATGGAGAAGTCAGGGGAGATGGTGAGGGCAATTTACTCTCAGAATGGTATTTAGATTTAGATTTTCTTGCCATTCACAATTCAGCCCCCCCTTCTAGTGCCAAATATGTTGAAGCCCCGAAAATTGGGTCTACAATAAGGGGGATACCCACCTGGTCCAGACCTTGGTTAGCAGCTCCTTTTCCATTTGGTATAGTGGGTTCGACTAGGGATATGGGACCAGTTTCCCAATTTATGTGTGTGTGTGTAAAGAATCGATATTTCCTTTCTAAAATTTCCTAAGTGAGATGCTCTAATTCTAATTCTAATCTAATAATATGCAATTGTATTCTAATAAGCAGAAATATCTAAGTTTACACTAACCCGGGGCGTAATCCTTTTGTTATGCGATCTAAAAAGATTTCAGATAACAATCGGTAATAAAGATCATTAAACTGTTATGAGAAAAGAATTCAATACAGATAAACCACTTCATATAAGAAGTTAGATGAAACAGTTGTGAAAAACATATCGCATAATAAGCTACTCATACATTAAGCATAAATAAATAGCTATCACCATACAAAAGTGCCAAATGATAACTCAGGCATTCATGCATCAATATATAAACAACTGAACATGAATATCACTTTTAAGACAAAGGCAGAAATAGATAAGAGATAGAAGTACTATTTATAACTAGTTCCATGCATGAGCTTCAAGTGATAATCATTTATCCCTTCTTAATCCAACATCCACTAAGAGAACAAAAGTGAAACATCAGTAGCAGATATTAAATACAGATATCAATAAATCTTGTTCCATTCATTCATCAAAACCTCCTCGGATGGTACAAAAGTGCATGTTATGAGGACAAGTTTTTGATAAATTTTAGGACCCTTCTCTAAATGCATGAGAAGGGTTTAAATATTACTAACTAAATCTAAAAATAACTTATTACAAAAATGTAGGATACGGTCTAAATGACCATCCTTTTTTCAGGAAAAAATAAAGCAAAATTAATACTAATATTGAATCTAAAAACTAAAAGCTAACTATTTATGTATCTGCTCCTTGAAATCACAAGCATTCAGCATTTGCTTGAGAAGGGTCAGCTAGCTGACTTCAGACTTTAATTTTCCTGCAAAAACAGAATCAGCAAGATCTGGCGCCATCTTCTCGGCAGAATTGATGATGCATTTGAGAGTCATACACTCGCTGTGTGGTTTTACCAAGTACACCCAGTAAGAATCCCAATTCAACTTAGTTAATATTTTGATTGATTTTTCCTTTTCTTGAGCCTTCTTCCTCCAGTCTGTCTGCAATTGTTGTACATATGTATATACCATATTGAAGATATTTCAGACAATTACTATTGGTTTTGGGATTCAAGTTTTACTTTTTTACCTCTAGCGTTCTTTTTACAAATTTTGGGCTTACAGGTGACTGAGCAATTAGAGGCTTTCCATTTCAAGAAGTTTTGCCCAGCAAAGGCGCTATCACGCATCAGAAACTGCCTTTGTTTCTTGATTCGGGCTTCCTTGGTGCGATTTTCACCTCTTACACGTTTTCTTTTAGCGGATATTAAGCTCGACTTTTGTGAAAACAATGATTCCGTAAGCTCTTGACCCTAAGTCTTAAATTGTTTATTTTTGATGCCAGCATTGTCCAGTACCCATTTAACCATGTCAGTGTGGGGGAGAATTTTGGGCCTCGCCACTATCCAATGCAAAAACAAATAAGCTAAATCTGCAACTGATGCCTCGGAAGACCCTTGTGAACCTGCTGAATTTGTAACCTCCATCACCTTGGGATTCTCTTCTTCAAGTAGATTATACATGCCTTCCCAAGTAGTAATACTAGCGTCTTTGTTACAAGCAGTGTCTGTATATAGGGGCATCATTTCTTTGTCGTCAGAGCTCGGAGCTTTGCCTTTCTTCCCCATAATATCCTATATATTGCTTTGTATAATTCTTTGTTCTTCGTTCCTGCAATTTACAAGTGAGGTGAGAGTAATGATAAGGAAAGGTGACGGGAAAGATTTAAATGCCGAAGACATAAAAAATATACCACCTTACATGAACTGGCTCTTTGATAAGCACAAAACCATATTTCATTAACAACTGGAAACTAACTCATTAATTAGCATTAAAGTGAATTACCAGGTCTCGGTTCATGGAAAAAGTTCTCTCGAATAATGAGCCCTAAAGATCCGCGATGAAGCAATTTATTCATTTGCTTTGCAATATTGCAGATCGTTGTATCGCAATATCACAATATCGTTTTACCGGTAATATCACTTTGCCGCTCTATCGCAATATCGCAGGAGTGTGACATATGAAAATTTTATGTTAAAGTGTTTTCTGCGAAATGTGATTTTGCGATATGTGCCATCGCATATCGGTGATTTAAGATTTTTCAACGTAAGCAGCCTTTGATGCATGTGATGTGATATACATTTTTCAATATGTAGTCTCGCATCGCGATCTCGCAATATTAGAATTAGGCTTGTAAGGAGGTATCCTATTATCATTTTTGCGATGCGATTTTTCTTAAGGAATGATTTTATCTTACCTTATCATGAAACTTAAGCTTTTTAGATTTTTCAAGGGTATTTTCCTAAGTTTATGATGGAAAGTTTTATTAAAAAGGAAATACAAGCACTAATTAATTTTTTTTAATTTTTGACTAAGGGTCCCCACTTATTTAGTGTTATTACTAATACTAAATAAGAAGGGGGGTTGTTGTTGGCCACAACACTACCATACTTAAGCATAATTTTGTGCTGCATGAAAGCTACATAGAACAATATGCTCAGGGTATGGACTTTAAAGATGTATATGAAACTTTGCGTCAAGCCAAAAGAATAGAAGAATTGGACTATCATGTGAAGGAACGACTCTTATACCGTTGTGGGAAACTCTGCATTCCACAAACTGAGAGGGTAAAGATAATTAGGGAAGCACATACTTATCTGATAACAAGTCACTTTGGAGTAAGTAAAATAGTTGCACAGCTGCAAAGGTTCTGATATTGGCCGAAAATGAATGAGATAGTTTCTAGATATGTAAGAGGGTGTGCCATGTGTGCTAAAAGCAAGCCTAGCAATAGAAAACTAGGCTTGTACACTCCTTTACCAGTTCCTTCTCACCCTTGGGAAAGTGTTTCCATGGATTTTGTTGGAGGACTGCCCAAATCTAAGAAAGGTCATGATTATCTATATGTTGTTGTGGATAGGTTCGGTAAAATGTGTATTTTGATACCTTGTAGTAAACAAATTGCAGTTGAACAAACTGCAAAATTATTCTTTGGACGTGTATGGGTTTATTTTGGATTACCCATTTATATTGTATCTGATCGAGACACCCAATTTGTGGGGAATTTTTGGTCAAGTCTGTGGGAACTGATAGACACCCAATAAAAGAAAAGCACAGCTCTTGATCCTCAATCCGATGGCCAGACAGAAGTAGTTAATAGGACGGTGATCCAGTTACTAAGAGGATATTGCAGAAAACATCCTAAGCTTTGGGATGAACACTTGTGTTATGTGCAGCATGCTTAAAACAAATCCAAACACTCTTCTACACAGAGATCTCCTTTCGAGACCTGTTTCAGGTTCACACCAAGGTCTCCTTTGGATTTTTTATTTGGTAAAGATACCATGGTTGATGGACACAGTGATGTAGAAAAGGCAACTAGGTTCATTGAACAGATCCAGGAGATCCACCGGGCAGTACAGGAACAATTGGAAAATAGCCAGGCCAAGTACAAGGCTAGGCATGATAAGCATCGAATGGAGCATAGCTTTCAAGTTGGAGACCAAGTTTGGTTGTATATCAGCAAGGATAGAAGGCAATGTGAAGGTAAAAGTCTAAAACCTATCATGTATGGACCCTTCAAGATACTTGATAAGATTGGTGAAAATTAATTTCGCCTTGATCTACCAGCTTACATCCACATCTACTCAGTCGTAAACGCAGATTGCTTGAGGTTGTTTGAACCTTCAATGATTGAGCACCCTGAAGAGTAGAGTCAATTACCTTCTGTCGATGACCTGCTACCTGAATATCTTAATGAATTGCGGGAAGACACAGTGCTAGACAGGAAGGTAAGGACGACGTGCAGTGGAAAAGTGGAATACCTCAAGATTGGGCTTATAGTTTCAAAGTCGAGCAGTGTAAAGTGGATTGAGATTGGACAAGTGAGTAAGTGATACCCTCACTTAGTCGATGCTTGAAAACCAAGTTTTGGTGGTCCAAAAGTTCTTTCAGTGGGAAGGTCATCATCCGAATTCGATCCATAAAAGATAGTTAAAGAACCATGGTTGTATCAGGTCGAGACAAATCTCTAAAGAATTCCAAAACAACGTTCAAAAACATGAAGAAACCAGTTGCAGTGGTAGCCAGCGTGGAACGACGAGGACCGCGATCAAAGCACACTGACCGAGGCCCATGGAGACTATGCAGGAGGTCAAAGTAGCCCCTGGGAGCCCCGGATCGAGAAAAGGAGGTGAATTTTGATATCGCTGGGCAAACAGGGCCGAAATGGGGGAAGCACAGAAAAGGAAAAAGTGCTAATCATACAAGGCGGGACCCACGCTCTGGAAAACCAACGGTATTGATCGGGGTGCCCTCAAATGATAAGAGGTTTGGCCAAAAGTGGAGCGATCCCACTCAAAAATCGACGCGTGGTGGTGAAGGTGAGAGAAAACCACCGTTGATCGTGCGTTATCGGTCAAGCAGGTCAACCTCGTGGGACGTGCATACGTTGGATCTGTGGGACCCAGATCAGACGGCTGAGATTGCGCCCGATGGAGGAAGTGGAATTGATGAAGGAATATATTGTGATTAGTAAGGATTTGGGATCCGTTTGACCACCACGGTGGAGGAAAAATGCATCCACGATGTAACTAAAGAAAGGAACCGACAAGCAGGCTAGCACTATTCAGAGGGGGACACGTGGCCACTCCATGAGCGTTCATGCTGACGCTGAACAAGGAACTCCAAGCGTAGCTATAGAAGGTGAATCGATAAAGGCAGAAGAGGAACCGAAAAGGCATGGGGACGAATGGCTAAAAGCCATGAATAGAGACAGTCGAATCAACAAAGTTAGACACGGAGAGAGTCAAGAGACGAAGAAGTGGAACAGTGAACCCTGAGAGGAGGACTGAACACGGAGAGTAGAAAAGCAAAGCAAAAGAGATAGAGCACCGAGCTAACCAGTAGCAACATCGAGCACCAGAGCTTGAAGATTCAAGCCATCCCATAGAGGAATCTATCAGGACTGAGCATCACATTTGGCTCTTTCCACTGTAGACCCGAAGGTCACAGAGCAGGTAGGAAGAAGAAGAGTCTATGCACTCCAGTGGCTTGGGGAATCCAACGACCACCCTGCCAAGAAAAACTACTTCAAGAGAACTCACATTGAGTCCCTGCATTGTAATTCTCTGCTTAAAGACACAATGAAATAAGGCCACCACTGAAAGCTGGACCGGAGACGTAGCCCTGGAGAATAGAGTGAACTCCTTATTAAAATTGCTTGTTTCTTTGTGTTGCTTACTGTATTTCTCTATTGTCTTTCCATTTAAATGTCTATGTATTGGCAATTTGATCGATCTGTTGCTTAAATAACATAGAACACACACCGGCACATGAGTCTGTAAATACCTTTTGTTTAATAAATCTTCAATTGATGTCACTCATAGGGCGATTATTAGATCACTCTCGTGGGAATGGTCATACGTGAATGACTTACTTAACACAGTTGAATCCCAAAATGATATCTAATATAATGCACTGCGTAAAACCCCCATACTTAAATTCAAAGAGATTGAAGGGATCTCTACTTGAATGGTTCATGAGGCACAATACTTGCTAAGGTTTTGCAAATGGGGTAGCAAGCTAAGTGGGCTTGATTGTGGGGAAAACTCCACAATTAAGCGCGCTTGAGCTAGAGGCAATCTGGGATAGGTGACCTCCCGGGAAGTCCTGGTTACCGGGTGTAAGCCCCAAAAGTGATGATTGATGCTATGTGATTCATTTCACTAGTTTCAATCCCACTTCTTCACCCCTATAAGCATCACTCAATGCAATGAGTGCTAAGTGAACTATTCAAAAATCATGAGAAATTAGTCCATTACGGCTACCTCTCATGGAAATGGTCATACGTGAATGACTTACTTAATGCAGTTGAATCCCAAAATAATATCTAATATAGTGAACTATGTAAAACCCCCATACTTAGGTTTACCTATTCTTTGACATACATCAGAGGCCTTGCAATGTGCTTTTGAATCTAGATGAAGGGTTGGCCACCACAACCCTGGGCGGAGAATCTTTTGCATGGTCACTCACCCTACATAGTGTCCTCCTACAGTGCCCCCATGCACATCTACGAGGATATGACTTCGTTCAAATTCAGGTACATATCTTTGTAGTATCTCATAATTGCCATCTTATATAGGTGCCCCACAATGATAGAAAAATTTGTCGCGCACACCACTAGTTCCTTCTTATGTTGGACGGAGTACTCTTTCAGCGCGGTTTTGGTTGTGAGAAAGTGGATTATGTCTTCAAAGTGTCCATCTGCTACGCACACAGCAAAGAGTTATGTGTCATGTAATCCTTCCTCTAGACTAGTAGGTTCATCTCCTGTTTCAATGCACGACAGGTGATCCGGTCCCGCGTTCAAGCGTTCAGGCTTCACAACTACCTTAAAATCATATCCTTGGAACAATAGTAGCCACCTGCATATTCACCCCCCCCCAACACAAGCTTGTTGACCAAGTATTTAAACGTGGAATGATCTGTATACATCTTGAATTGTCCCCCTAGCAAATAGTGCCGATATTTTTGGAGCGCATACACCATAGCCAATCCTTTGCATTCAGTTGTGGAATAGTTATTTTCTGCTTTAGACAACCCGCAACTCGCGAACACGATAGGGTGATCCAAGCCCTCTCCACCCTCCTATGTTAGTACTGCTTCCAGCACTATACACGACACGTCAACATGGACATGAAACTCCTCATCCCATTTCGGGAAGACCAGAATCAGCGTAGAGGCCATTTTTTCTTTTAGTACATCCAAGCTTTCCTTGCAGTCATCATTCCAGAAGAACGTGACATCTTTTCTCAACAACTTCTCCATTGGTGCAGTGATCTAGGCATAGATTTTGATGAACTTCTTATATTACCCCGTATGTCCCAGGGTAAGACGCAGTTGTTTGACACTTCACGGTGCTTCCCAATTCAGAATCACAGCAATTTTCATGAGATCTACCATCATTCCCTATTTGAAAACCACATGTCCCAACAGGTTCCCAAAAGGAACGAGGAACGTACACTTCTTGAGGTTCAACACGATTTGGTGTCTTCAACAAGTATCCAGCATCAAGCGTAAGCTCACTACATGGTGCTTAACCAATCCAAATACAGTCCAATCATCCAGATAAACCTCCAGGAACTTGTGGATATATTCTTTCAATGCTACAACAACTATGCGCGAAAAGATGATCGGTGCATTCTTCAATCCAAACAACATAATAGTGTATTAAAAATAGCCCCACTCAGTCGCAAAAGGTTGTTTTACTCCTATCTTCCAATGCGAATTTGATCTGGTGGTACCCTGAAAATCCGTCAGTGAAAGAATATGCTTCCTGCCCACCGACATTTTCCAATACCTCATTTGTAAACGGAATTGGGAATGGATCATGCACACATGCGTTGTTCAATTTTCTAAGGTCCACTCATACTCTTATCTCACCCTATTTTCTTGCACTACCATAGGGCTTACCCAATTGGATTCTTCCACTGGTTCAATGATTCCAGATGTGAGCATCTTGTCTAGTTCTACGCAGACCTTTTCTTTGTACTTCGGATTCAAGCGATAAGGCCTATGCTTAACTGGATTTGCATCGGGCTTTAATGTGATCTGCATCATTCCTAAATCTCTAATAATTCCTTTTAAGTCTGTGATCTTGGTTGGGAATAGGTCCTGGTACTTGCGGAGTAACTCAGTGACCTTATCAACCATCGCATCATCCCAGTAGTCACCGAGCATTGCATACTTAGGTTCGGTTCCGTATCAATGTTTACCTTCTTTGTCTTTACCGGTGCAATTATGTCAGGGTCTTCAATCAGTGGTCCTTGAACCTTGTGATGGCCTTCAGTTTCTGGAATGTTAAATTTTTGTGGATCCTCGTCGTCTTCTTCAGTATTTACATTATAACACTCTAGCGCGAAGCTCAGCTGAGTAGTCCACTCAAGCTAAATCAATTCTATCGGCTCCTGGGGTATTTTAAAGATATTTGCTTTTACAACTTGTAGTGCGTCATCAACAGTGTCCCACCAATGATCCTTAAATGTGAAGGTTAACAGGAACCCTTCAGGCAATATATCCCATTCACTCATCCCATGGTGGAGCTTCGTCTCTATATACCAGTTCATGGGTATAACATCTAGGGTATGACAGAACAGGTGCACCCACTCAGGTTGTGGCTCTTCCCCATAGACCTTTTTTCACTTGGCCAGGTGCACGCGTGGATCATCCCATCCATCATACTTGTCTGTTAGTTGCATCTGAGACTTTCCAAAATGCACGCACATCATTCTCCTACATTCGTGCCAGTCCTCAAAGCTTCCTTGGTGTGTACCCCACCACCTCGCAGGCATATAGCGTAGCACCCATTTCAAAGCCTCGAAACATTGCTATTCTGACACCTCTCTTTCAAATCTGTTCAGGAAGGCATCTACCTAACTTAACCCATCATACGTAGGCAGATCTCTTACTTCCATTGATACGCAACACAAAAATCTTGTCTTCATGTTGCAGTTCAGTGTGGTTACCTCCTGTAACCAATTCTGCCATCGCTTTATCTCTTCATCTGAATATGATGTACAAGAGCTTTCACACTCCCATGGGATTCATCCATCCATGGTGGTATTTACCCAGTCTTACTCTCATGCGGTTATCTTGCAGGTGCAGTCTAAGTTGTCATTGCTTTCATAGTCGCGCACTGGCTCCGTGTAGCACGATCCTTCTATAGGGTCCAAAGGTATGACTACGCGCAGAGAATTTTTCTCAAAAATCATTTTGCGCTTCTTTAGATTTATCACCCTGTTCATGTCAGTGGCCCAATCTATTCCTAATAGCGCAGGGTAGGGATTGTTGTCATCAACAATATCTATCACTTCAAAGTCTACTAGCATGCTTGCTCCTTTAATATCCACGGTGATTCCCTGCAATCTTCCCATATGTAGGATCTTTTGTTGGTTCGCCATTCGCAATTAGATAGGAGAATATTGTAGTGTAGGCCTTCCCATACGCTCCCATGCCTGCTTCAGCAGAACATTTATGTCTGATCCTAAATCCAGAATCACTTGGTCCATTTCATATTCTCCAATCTGTGTGGTCAATCTCATTTCTCTTCCTGTCCTTGTCACATGCTTTCCAATCTTCTGGGCTATGTGGGGTTCTCCTGGCGTAGTCCCAGCGCGTTTATTTATGAGTTCCTATAATCCCTTTACAACCTTGCTGTCAAACAATAGCTTCATGCATGTTTCTAGAAACGTCGTGAGCATTGATGGGTCCATTTCTAGCTCCAGTCTGTCTTTGCTTCCTGAAGTGGAGGCATCAGCAAAGCTCTTCCTAGCTTCCATGAAGGTTTCCTTAGTGCGCTTCAAATAAAGCTCTGGTTCCTTTTTCGGAGCCTTGCAAACCCACGTACTAACTTTAGGATTCTTGCCTTTATTATCCCCCGTCGTTATCCCACTTCAAAGAATAATGTTTATGTTAGGGTCTTACTCACATGCTTCAGACCTCATCATTTGCAGGTTCTGAGTTGGGGGAGGTTGGAGCGCTCCCTTGTCACGCAGCGTCACTTTCAGTGTGGGACAATCCTTCGTCTCATGTTCAAACAAGGTACAATACAAGCATGATGGACATGTTAGATTCATAAAATTATGGGCATAATGTCCTGGCCCCCTGTCAGCGACCTCTTCCAGGTCCTCCTCCACCTCGACCTCATCCGCGCTCCTGAAATACAGTTCGTGCCACTACTACGTTCTGGTCAAGGGGCCACATTTCAGCCTGAACTCTATAGGTGGGAATCCTATCCATCATCAGTTCATAGCTTCTATAAGTGCTCTCATCATGTCCCACTGATCTACAGAAATTACAGAACAACTGTTTTGAATTTTGCGTATACTTTTGCAACAAATGGCAGTTTTCCATAGCATGCTTTCCTTCTATTTGACAAATCGTGCACCACAACGTAGGCACCGCACTAGGTCCTACTTGGGCCTCCAGTCTTAATGGCATTGGTCCTCCTCCCACAAGGTAATTCATGAACACTGGGCAGTGGTCCTTGTCATGACCTTGATCCTTACATTTAACACACCATACCTTGTCATGCACTTCAGGGAGAGTTGTCCTATCTTATTTCAGACTCTGCATCTCAAGGCACAAGTTTTTCAATTGCGCGTGGATTTGCTAAACTACCAGGTTAGGATCCTATATCAGGGTTTTATGCAGCCTCATCGCGATCTCCAAGGCCTCTTCTTGAGTTGTTAGCCTCTATTGTGACAGTGCGTTCCTTAAATGCGGCGTTAATGATGCTACAAACTATTCGTGGTGTTTTCCATCCGTTAAAGTCATATTAGCTTCACGAATTGTGCACTTCAGTCTCTGATCCAACTTCCAAGGAGTCTCACCTAGTAGCATCATGATATCCTTAAACCCAATGATCGATTGCACCTCTGACTTCGGCCTGCTAAATTCTCTATTTAGTGCAATTTGGATATCTGTGACCCCTGCATTCAGATTGTCATTAGAATGATTAATATACCAGGTCAACGCACGATCCTGCAGAGCGCTAACCAACATTTATTTCTTTATATTGTCATCGATGACTCCCTGCACTTCCCATACAACTTTTATCACGAACCAAAATTGGTCCGGATCTTCATTTCCTACTCCCTTGAACACCGACAACTTTATGGCACTTGCCATATTGACTCGTGGTGGCGGCGGAGGTGGTATGGGAAAATATGGGGGTGAAGACATGAAAATGGTGGTGGTATGCACGGAATCCTCTGCCTTATCAAATTGATCACACTTCTTGGTAAGACCTTTGCGAGCTCTTCCTCGTCCCCTCGCGGAGGTGAAATCAAAGGGCTAGTTTCTAGTTCTACACTACCTTTGTTTCTGTAAATCCTCCCACTTCACGTAGCCCCATACATCAATGTATTCGCATAATCTACTTTTCACACAGTAGCATTTTAATCCAAGTGTTCAGAGACTTAACGTACTTACCTCGTGGTCCTTTGAGGAAGTGTCGCTCAGCCTCGCTATAGTTGACTAAGTATCTACAACAAACTCAGTAATGAATCCTCCTAAAATTCAATCGAGCCAGTGATCAACAACATTCGTGATCTTATCCTCCGATGCTTCCATCTACGCACCAACTCTGGGATCCACACAATAGGATTGTCGAGCTTGCACCTTCCTTGGCTATCTGCTAGCTTCACGATCCACTCGTATAGCTCAGTAGGGAAAGATTCGAAGAAAATTTGGTGGATCTCTATGTACAGGTAGCAGTGTAACCACTCTTCTTTTGATAGTCATGGATTCCTATTCTCTTGCGCCACGAACTCATGAATTCTCCTGTCCAACCAACCTTCAATTTCCTTCTTAGTTAGATTCCAATGATACGACATCAGACATCTCTATGCAGATTCTGGCCCCGGCAACGAAACCATTTGTTGGCTTGTAGGGGCCTAACCCAGGTTCGGAGTTAATTAGCCAAACAAATCCCTATACTACTGGCCCTTTCGGCAATAGTCCGTGGAGCAAGGACTAAGGTCTCACCCGAAGCAGTATGGGGGAGATGTTGGAACTAAGTTTCCACACCCTTGAGATGTCTGAGGGGTTGATTTAGTCCAACTATGAATTCTTCGCGCATGTTACTTTGCACCCTTCCCTGGCCTGCGAGGCCTTCGTGCCCTATTATATTCGCCTTCGCGCATCCCTAACCAAGGGTTTGGGGCTTTCACATTGCTGGAGCAATGATCTACACTATTTCCCCATGTCGTGCTACGGATCTTACTGATCTACTTATAACAATTAGTTATTTTCGCGTAAACAGATACCTTATATTATATTTAGTGATTCAGCACATTCATAAAAGTTCGCGCAGTAAATAAATAGTAAACTTGCAATTCATACCCAATAACACATAAAACAGGAAAAGAGACACAGAAATATGGTAAAACTTCTCTTTATTAATGCTTCCAATGGTTATAGACTCGACCTACCCTGTGCACTCAGCTGCAGGGATCCGCGCACTCAGCTGCAGACTACTAGGCCTCTGCGCACTCAGGTGTACAGCCTTCTCCTACTCTATGACTCAAAGACACAAATCTACACTTCAACTCACTTCTTCATTGATTTCATAGATCATGCTATCCCTTCTCTTTACACTTAGAGCCTCACTCTATTTATACAATCCCATGGTCCGCGGACCATGGGTAGATCTCTCAAACCGACATTACATTACAAAAATGAGGGCATACAACCCTTTGACTCATTGACCATTTTCGCACTCCGCACCCATAAATCGCAGAGCCTTTACAATAGACTTAGTCAAAACTTGGGCTTTAAGCCCCAAAACTTGCCTTGGGGGGAATCCCATGCCCAACACAAAGGTTTGACCAGTTCAAGCCATAACTCCTTCTATCCCGACCTCGTTGGGGATATGCAAAGAAAAATGAAGAAAGAGAAAACTGCTCTGATACCACTGATCTGAATTTAAACACAAATGCAAAAACTTACATATATAACCATAAATATAGAGATGCAGCAAAAAATAACACTTCCTTTGATTACTATCAAATAATAAAATATGCTTACAAATAGTATGGAAATGAGACTAGCTCGGTGATGGTAGCTTATCTCTAAGAAGAGATGTGCTGGCTACATGTCTCTAAATTGCATTACAATGAGGCTCAAGGGCCTTTTTATCATTGAACAATAAGAGCAAACCCTAAACAACCAAAACTCTAACCCGAGGAGATGTAGCACCAAGAGTTTATGGGCCCCATTGGGGTTAGTTGGGCAACCAACTTCCCGAGGTCTTGATTTGGTCATATTATCTCCGTTTGACGCACATGATATCTTATTGGAAAGATCTCCCCGAGGAATACGATGAAAAAAATGACTTATTAAAAGTCGTTGGTGGTCGATCGCCAAAAAAGCGTCGTTTAGGGCCTCAAAATGGCTCTAGAAGTTTAGGACCCAAAAACTATTAAAAATAGTAAACTGTGCTACAATTAAGGAAACTGAAAAACTGAAAGAAACAATGGTGGGGGGTCCGAGTGGAATTGGCAAGTGGCCACCACTATCCACTTGGATCAGATTAGCATCCCTTTTTGCTTCTTCTTTTTTTGCATCTAGAGCCCATTTTTTGTGCTATTTGTGTCCATTTATCAAATATGGTGCAAAACATGATGCAAAATTTGTACCAATTTTTGTAGCAAGCCTTACACCAAGTTTAGAACCAAGTTTTACAGAGGTTTTGCATGAGGTTTTGCACCAAGTTTTGTGTCAGGTTTTGCACCAAGTTTTGTGCCAGGTTTTGCATCAAGTTTGGCACCTAATTTTGTTTCACCTACTTTTACATCCTCTATTGCATCCAAAATTTTTCACCTACAATTGCATCAACTTTTGGATCATTTTTTGCATCCTATTTTGCATCATTTTTGGCATCCTCTTTTGCATCATTTTTTGCATAATTTTTGCATACCCTTTGCTCCAAGTTTTGTGTTGAGGTTTGTGCCTAGTTTTTAATTTATTTTTTCATATACTTTTGTTGCATCCACTTCTGCATCTTGTTTTTCATCCACATTTGCATCCTCTATTACATCCATCGTTGTGTCCACCATTGCATCCACTTTTGTTGTGTCGAAACTTGAGTCTAGTTTTGTGCCTACCTTTTCACCCACTTTTGCTTCCAATTTTTCATCCACATTTGCATCCTCATTTAAGTCTAAGTTTGCATTTACTTTTGCATCTATTTTTTCATCCTTTTTTATATCCAATTTTGCGTCAAGTTTTTCATCAGGTTTTGCATCTCATTTTGCATCAACTTCTGATGCATCCACTTTTGTATCCAATCTTGCATCCACTATTGCACCCATGTTTACATCCACTTTTGCATCCCTTTTAGCATCTTCTTTTGCATCAAAATTTTCATATTTTTTTGTTTCTATCACTGCATCCACTTTTGTTGTGCCACACTTCGTGCCATGTTTCTCACCCACTGTTGTACCCACGTTTGCTTCCACTTTTGCATCCACGTTTCCATCCTCTTTTGCATCCAAATTTGCATCAAATATTGCATCTTTTTTTGCATCCACTTTCGTGTCAGGTTTATGCTTCAAGTTTTGCGTCTTGTTTTATATCAACTTTTTCATCTACTTCCATTGCGTCCATTTTTTGCATCCAATTTTTTGTCCACAGTTGCACCCATGTGTGTGTCCACTTTTGATTCCTTTTTTGCATCTTGTTTTCATCCAAGTTTGCATATTTTTTTTTGTCTACTATTGCATCTACTTTTGCATCCACTTTTGTTGCGCCACAATTTGTGCCAAGTTTTGTGCCTAATATTGCACCCACATTTGGTTCTACTTTTGCATCCACATTTGCATCCTCTTTTGTGTCCATGTTTGTATAAAATATTGTGTATGATTCTTCACCCCATTTTTCATCCACTTTTACGTCAGGTTTTGCATCGAGTTTTGCATTTAGTTTTACATCTACTTTTTCATCTACTTCTATTGCATCCAATTTTGCATCTAATTTTGTGTCCATTGTTGCACCCATGTTTGTGTCCATGTTTACATCATTTTTGGATCCAAGTTTTCCCCCTTCTTGCATCTAAGTTTGTGTCCTTTTCTGCATCCATTGTTGCATCCACTTTTGTTTCACCACAATTTGCACCAAGTTTTGCACCTACTATTGCACCCATGTTTGCTTCCACTTTTGTATCCGCGTTTGCATTGTATTTTGTGTCCAAGTTTTTATTGACTATTGCATCTATTTTTTCATAAACTTTTGTAGCCAGTTTTATGTCCATTATTGCACCCATTTTTGTGTTTTCTTTTGCAGCCATTGTCCAACACTCATAAATTTTTTGCATTGATGATATTTCTTATGACATTGACATTTATGAACAACTGATGACAATTCCAATAATCATGATGAAGATGATAATGAAGATGATGATGATGACATGAATGGTGATTATGATGATAATTAAAATGACAATGAAAATGATGATGATGACAAGGACAATGATTATGATGACAATAAGCTAATGACCATGGAAAATATTCCTAATTTTTAAATTTTGTCATTGTCATAATCATACTCATTATCATCTGAGTCATCATCATATGATCATCATTAAATTTTCATCTAGGTCATCATCAACAAAAATAATGGCATGAATGATGATGATGTAAATGACGATGATGACAACAATGATGATAGAAATTACATTAATGATGATGATGGGGGATGATGACAATGATAATGATGATGATAATGGTTGTGATGATCATCATCGTCATCTCTCAAAAATAGAGTTGTTATTTCTCATGCATATATCAGATCTGTCCTAAACAACCATTTTCTAACACTCATCAAATTTTTTGGGTTCAATGATGATATTTCCTACAACACCGATAATTGAGAACAATTGATGACAATGTCGATAATCATGACCATTACAATGATGAATATGAAGATGATGACATGAATGGTGATTATGATGATAATGCTAATGATGACAATAGCGATAAAAAATATGGAGATGTTGATGATGATAATGACTACAATGACAATGATTATGATGATGCCAATGACTTTATAGTCTTATGGATTCATGAACTTACTAGTTTCAAGGCCATCTTCTCCATACATATTACACACAATTTTCATGTACCTCAATTGACATACAAAAAAAAATTGTAATACAGTAGACAATAATCACTCTCCAGTTGGGAAATACATGGCTTATTTCTAGTCTTTTCGTACTCTCCTTCATATTTCATGGTCCTCAACATCTCTTTCTAACAAGTTTTACTTTTGCTTCATGCTACAGGCTATACATATCCTCTTGTTTGAAGAAAGGTGATTCTCCATTTGAATTTTTTATGTTTAACCAAAATACCTTAGTTTATTTATGTTAAGCATATATGGTTTGATAACTTACTCATACTATATGACTCCTTTTGATCACACATAGTGGTTAGACATATGTCATGATATGATATAACACATGGCATTATAGCACCCTTCCCACATTCTATACATGATTAAGATGGCACATCACCCTTTTACCTTGGTCATGATTTTCATGAAACAAATGTGAACACATATTAGGGGTTGAATTTATACTATGATGTGTTGCTATGTTTAGATTTTAGTTCTTAATATATTGTTGACACCTAATCCTCTAGGATTGGGAAAATATGGTGTAAATACAAAATAAGAAAATGAAGAGACCTTGGAATGTGAATCCCAAGGGCCTCTCTCCTACGTGTAAATATTAATGTTCTTCTTAATAGAAAATTTCAATATTATGGAGTTACCATATACCTTACTTGACATGGTATCAGAGCGCGGGTCTACAGGTTCCAAATTTAGCATCCTTTTTCCTTTGTAACTCCTTTTACATTAGTCTAACATGTCCCTCTTCCATTCCTTCCCTTAGTAGATCTGTTTGCATTGTGGCAAATTTGAATTCATCCACATCAACCTTAACGAATTATCCTTTTGTTTCCTAAAAATAACATTTATGTAGTCATTTTACGCATTATACACACTGGTCAAGGCCCTCCATTAGTTGATACACATTGTGCATGTTGTAACGAGGTTATCATTGGCAATGGTGTTGAGAATTGGAATTAGCATTGATGTTGAGCATTGGAATTGTGAAGTTTTTTGTGTAATGTGAATGTTGCAAGTCACATAAGGTAATCTCTAGCGATGATTTGAAGACTCCCTTGATATCACAACTTACTTTACCATGAACTTTTGTGCATGTATCACCAATAATATATGTTGCATTTCGTTTACTTATAATTAAGAAATACTCCATTCATATATGCAGTGATAGTCATTCCATAATTTCATAAAATAATATAACGCTGAAAACATATGTAATGTGTATATATTTTCATATTTGTGAATGGAAGAACACATTGTTTTATATTCTAATACTATGAGTAGTAATGAAGAAGGAGAAGCCTCATCAAATTATTGAATCTCTATCTTTAGATGGCCGCAAGAAACAAAAAAAAAAATCCCATTAGTCATAGCTATTTCAAGGATCTATATGTATATGTATATGTATAGAGAGAGAGAGAGAGAGAGAGAGAGAGAGAGAGATTAGGGTAATTGTAATGTTGGTGTTGGTCCATTTATATTTGAGTTGAATACTCAGTGTTGTATTGAATTGATTTATTTTATATGAGAGTCAGTTTACATCAAAGTGGTTATTTTAGATCGAGAGGTCGCATCATTTTTTTGGGTTGTTTTAATTAAAGAGAAATGGATCCAAGTTGTATGATGGGGCTCTACTATTTGTAGAGACATATTATATTTTTTATGAAATACTATTGTTGCAAGTATTTTGACTATTCAAGGCCCAGCTCAGAATTTTTTAGAGATGCATTCACTCATATCCATTGTTGGAGTAGTTCTCACTGGAAAAGAGAACTACGAATGGTCTAGAAAGATAAAACATACCCTCATTTTCAATTAATTATTGAAAGATGATGATCCCCTTGCTTTAACCTCTGAAATCAAAGTTATTATGCATGATGTTGAAGCCACCAAAGTTAAAATGGATATTACTCTCACAACGTTTTTGAAAGCAATATATCCCACTTAATCTCACTATCTTAAATCATTACAAGTTAGTGGCCAACTTAAATAGATTTCTTTTGACACTCTTGTGGAGAAGCTTGTAGAAAGAGAGAAATATTTTGGGAAGAGGAAGATAATTACTTAGTATTCTAAAGAAGTTGTTCACTTTCATAGAAAGAGAAGAGTCATACACATGATTCTTCTAGAGAAAGAGGTGGCAGAAGAGGACATGGAAAGAAGAATAATAGAGGAAAGGGGGACAAAAATTACCAAGGAGGAAGACATGATCTGCATTGTATATGTTGCAATAGAAATGGGAATGATGCATCCATATGAAAGATCTCTTGGCATATAATCAAGCAATAAGGAAATGAAGAGAAAGGTAAAACACTAGATCTAGGGAAAGGTAAAGCACCTGAATCTGCTCATTATATTGTGGAACATTTCAATATTGGAGTAACTGAAGACATGTTTAATAATTCATTTTCTTCATGGAAATATGCATGGTTGCTTCATACAGGTGCAACCTACCACATGACCTTTCAAAAATATTTCTTTGAAGAATTTCAGTGACAATGTATATGGAGCAGTCTACTTTGTGAAAAATTCAAAACTCAAGCCATCTGAAATTGGTACAATCAGGCTCAAACTACCTAGACTCCATAAATGTCTTCTACATGGTGCTCTCTACCTCCCATACCTGTTCATATCCGCCAGAAAGGACACTCCATTCACATGTTTTATAGAAAATTTGAAGTGAGAAAACCATCAGACAACTCACTTGTCATGACGGGAATAGAAGAAGGAAGACTCTTGAAGCTGCAAGGAATGTTTGCTCATGCAGAGAACTATGCGTACAACTCTCAGTATAATGAAGGTACATTTCCATATAGTATTTTATGGCATGCAAAATTTGGACATATGAATTATGAAAATATCCGTTTATTGAATATAAATGGTGTTACTGGTTTACCAACCACTCCTAGGACATAAAAACAATGTGATGCTTATATCTTAGGAAAACATAACAAACAACCATTTCATGATTCTATTTCTGGAGCACATAGAAAGATTGAGCTAATTCATTCTGACTTGTGTGGCCCTAGGCCTACTCCTTCTGCAAATAAAAATAAATATATAATTACTTTTATTGATGACTACACCAAAATGTGTTGGGTATATCTATTTAATAATAAATATGAAACTTTTGAAGCTTTAAAAAACTTTCATGCAT
The DNA here is from genome assembly GCA_000404065.3 of Pinus taeda. Classification (NCBI taxonomy): domain Eukaryota; kingdom Viridiplantae; phylum Streptophyta; class Pinopsida; order Pinales; family Pinaceae; genus Pinus; species Pinus taeda. The sequence continues at coordinate 8,119 of APFE030253391.1, read as the reverse complement.
GGATTGAAAATGATACATAATATCGTATTGGATCTATTTGTATTGATAATAGAAAAGAATATACTTCGAATGAAATTGAAAACTATCTTTTCTACCATGGGATTCAACATCAAACTACTATGTCTTATAATCCTCAATAGAATGGTGTAGCTGAAAGAATGAACATGACAATCTTAAATATGGTTTGTTCAATGATGTTTTTCAAAAATGTAAAGTTGATGTTTTGGGTTGATGTAGTTTTATGTGTAGTGTATATTAAAAACAAATTCCCATCTCATGATCTAAAAAACAAGACTTTGTTGGCTTGTTGGGACCTGACCCAGGTTCAAAAGTGATTTAGCCAAACAAATCTCGAAACTACCAGCCCTTTCGGAAACAGTCCGCAGTGTGCGGACTGAGGTCTCACCCGAGGTAGTATGGGAGGGTGTTGGAACTAGGTTTCCGCACCCTAGGGATGTCTTGATGAAGTCTAGGAAGTTCGCAAACCAATCTTGCGCACTCACACTACTCCGCGTAGCTCTGATAAGAGGCGCATCTAGATCCCTTAACCTTACTGCGTTATTATTATAGATCTTACTTAATTTTGTGGACCCAATATTCTTATCAATCATTCAACATTCATAACAAGTGCATGCAATCATAAACTGTAAGGAGATGCATAAACATATAGCAAAAGCATAAACATACAGATCTACGAATAGATGCACAATATTTCGAAATCAACTTAGATTTTATTAAACTTTTTTTCCGTTACAATCCCAACTCCACCCTGTGCACTTAGTTGTAGGGTTCCACGCACACAGCTTCAAACTCTACTGGGCCTCTATGCACACAACTGCAGAGCCTCTTCCTACTCCTACAACCCAAGACTTGGACTTACAGACTTAGAGCGAATATCGCATTCAAAAACCCATATCACTTAAGATCAAAACTAAACTTGCTTCCTTCTACACTCAGAGCCTCGCTCTATTTATACATTCCCATGGTTTACAGACCATGGGTAGGTCGACACATTCTATATTAAATTACAATATTTTAGGGCGGACAGCCCTAGACTCTCGCGCATCGGGCCCACATTTTGTGGGGTCTTACATTACATTTGACCAACATTCAGGCTACAAGCCCCAAAAATCCACTATGGGGGGATCCGCTGCCCAACAGGGCCCCAACACAATCAACATGACTCATCCCGAGTCACTCGGTTGGTGCGGTGCTCTTTGCTCGGAGTCCATCCAGCAACTTTTGCGCTTTGCGGGCGATGGTCACACATTCCTCCATTGTCTATTGTACCAATTGTGCGCGACTCTCAGATGCATCGTTGTCAGAGGAACCCTCTTGCCTTTGCGCATATGTATCCTACATCTGGGCCAGCTTCCCCTCAATCATGGTGGTACCGTGAATGCTTCCTCGAGCCAAGGCTCGATGCATTCTTTAAGAACTGCTTCTTTTTTATGCGCAGCATCCACCTGTGCCTTTAGAGCCTAGGCCTCCCTCATCTTGGCCAATCGCTGAGTAAGGGCAATCGTCTGCACGGTCCCCCGGACATTATCATAGGCCTACTGCAATTCCCATGCTTCTGTCTCTACCTGCTGTAGCGTTGGGTCCTCCTGCAGTGAAGTAAGCGTGAAGAGGGACTGATCCAACAATCCCTTGCAGTCTTGTACAGTGTTCTCTATCACTTCCAACCCTGATTGAATGGTGCGGTGGTGCTACTCTCTAACTTCCGAGGGCGTAGAGGGTTGCGCCTTTAGTCGTAGCTCTGTGATCTACAAGTTTAGCTCCAACTAAACCTTTGCGGCCTCCTCCTAGATCTTGCAGACTATAGCTGCTAATTGGTGAATCTTTTTTGCGGTGGGGAGTGCCGCTAGCACGGCCAACTCTGGAATACTACTAGCAACCTCCTCCATGCCCTGTTCTAATCCCTAGTTTTGTGCAACTAGGTTGTTGCGCTACAGGCTGAGCTATTCTAAATTCACCTTCTGCTCGCTCAAGACTTGGAGAGCGTGGCCCTCCCCAGTGCAAAGCTCAATAGTTACCCCATCCTATAGTTGGTAAAGGGTTTCTCTGGGAAGGGCAGCCAAATTCAACCCCCATCCCCTCATGTCAACTTCAGCTTCTGCTAAGACGGTACCTTCTAGTAACACCAAAATGTTCATTGTGCGGGCGTGCAACATCTGCTCATCTTTGGATGCACTTTCCACAAGGTGCGGTGTTAGCACTCCTGGGGGTCACACCTGTAAAGCCTGCAACTGTGCTCTGAGCGCCCCCAACGCAGTTTTTTTCTTTTTCATTAATTCTTTGAGAGCATCCTTAGTGACATCACGAATTTGTTCACCATTGTCAAGAAGGGCTCCCTCAAAGGTTTTCCTTGTCTTTGTCTTCTTCCGTGTGATTGCCTTTTCCTAGATGTGCGGCCTCTTGAGTTTGGTCGATTTTGTCGTGTGTTCCTCTACCTCAACCTCCTCCTATATGTCCTCTTCCGTGGACATTTCCTAACCTTCCTTGGCCTCTTCGGTGGGCATGGTTGTGGTTTCTACCCTCTGTGATGTCAATGCTGCCTCAACCGCCTCCTGCTACGTGGTTGCTTCCTATTCCTAGCGCTTTATTTCTGCCAGCTTCACAATGTGTAGCTTGGTTTCCTTCTTCCGCTGTTGTGCGGAAATATTTTCCAGCTCTGCCAAGTCTGAAGCACGCAATGACAATGTCCTGCCCACTCTTTTTTGCCTTAAATTGGACCTCTTGTCATGAACAGTGACATCAACGGTCACCTCCCAGCCTACCCGTGCAGCAGCACTACCCATTATGCGCGACCGCGACCCCTGTGACATATTGACCCTGCGCGGAACCTCCTTTCCATGTAGCTCTCCTGTAGACTCGTTTATAGTCCCATGCCCTCTTTCAACTGCTTGGAGCACTAAGATTATGCTTCCTACAGATAGTCAGGTGGTTGCACCCCTAGTGCAAGGCTTCAATTTTCCTGCTAGCCTGGGCCGCAGGAACCCTTCAAATACCCTTGCGTCCATTAGTGCATCGCGTTCTTCTTCGTATGGTATGCTCCCCTGTTTAGTAAGGTGCGGTCGTGGCCATGTTAGCAAGGTCGCAACTCCTTCTAATGCAATGGTAGGGCTGGCTAGACTGGGCCCCATCATGCTTAGTTTCTCACGGCCCACTTTTGCGACTTCGGTGTCCAATTCATTAGTTTCTTCGTCCAATGTCACACTTTTCTTCCTTAGTCATGCCCAATCTTCATCGAGTTCATGAAGTTTCAATCTCCCTCACCGAATGGCTTCCTATAACTGCCTTATTACTTTACCTAGGTCCTCGCGCCTTGCCCCACCTGTGGGAGCTATGGTCTGGGGATTCTTTTCTACTCTCCTAGTTTCATCTCTTCTTGTCAGTGTTGGGGTCATTTTTGCACTCTAGTTTCTTCTTATGGTCTTATAGGCCCATTAATCTGTTGGTACGTGTAGGTCCCAGTCAGTTCAACTCACCTGGTGAACTCTGTTCATGACTCTGCATTGCTTTGTGAAGGCTTTAACGTGGAATGTTTGTCACTTTTCATGTTGCCGTGTTGGGTTTTGATTTTCCTCAGTCTAGGACGTGCTTGCACAACACACAACTGCACCCATCGACGCAAGTGGGTGCGTAGACTGCTTCGTCCTGGTTGCCCAGCTTACGTTTGATGCTGGGGACTTCCAAACTATAAGCGCATCCATCTTCTACATTCACGCCAGTTTCCAATATTCTTCTGGTGTGTATTCCACCATCAGGCGGGCGTCATGCACAACGCGCATTCCATTGCACCATACTGCTTCTGTTCCAGTACTGCACTTTCAAATTTGTCCAAGAATTCATCCACTCCTGTTACCCCATCATATGTTGGCAGTTCCCTTACTTCGGTTTTCACGTACCAGAGTGATCTAATCATCATGTTGCAATTCAGCATTGTCACTTCGTGCAACCGATTCTACCAGCGTTCTATCTCTTCATCTGAGTTCGAAGTACAGGAATTGTCGCGCTCCCATGATATTCTCCCATCTGCTGTCGGGTTCACCCGATCCTGGTCTTGTGTCGTGATTTGGTAAATGTAATCCAGCTCATCGTCACTATCATCATCGTGCACAGGTTTACTGTAGCACGCTCCTTTAGCTGGATCTAGCGGAACTACTACGCGTAGAGGCTTTTTCTCGAATATCATCTTCCGCTCTTTCAGGTTGATGACTCCATTCATATCAGTGGCATAGTCTATTCCTAGGAATGTGGGGTAAGGGTTGCTGTCATCAACAATCTCTATCACCTCAAAATCCATCTGCGTTCTCACGCCTTTATATCAACTATTACCCCTTGCAACCTCCCCATGGGCAAGATCTTTTGTTGGTTTTCCATCCGTAATTGAATAGGGGACCACTGCAGTGTGGGCCTGCCCATGCGTTCCCATGTCTACTTTGGTAACACATTCACGTCTGAACCCAAGTCTAAGATTACCTGTCCATTTCATATTCGCTAATCTGCATTGTTAATCACATCTCCCTCCTAGTGTGCAATGTATGCTTTCCTAGTTTCCAGACTAGGCATGGTTCACCTGACCCTGCGCACCTAGTTATTAGCTCTTGTAGCCCTTTAACTGCCTTATTATCTCACAACAATTTCATGCATGTCTCTAAAAAGGGATTAAGCATAGAAGGATCCATTCCTGGCTCTAGTTGATCCTTACTACCTGAAGTAGAGGCCTCCGCAAAGCTCTTCTTAGCTTCCATAAACGTCTCCATTGCGCTTTCCAAGTCGAACACAGGTTCCTTTGTAGGAGCCTTGTGAACCCATGTATCTTCCTCGTGCTACTTCCCCTTATTTTCCCTTGTGGTCGCACCATTTCTGAGCACCATGTTCACGTTGGGGTCTTCCTCGCGCAGTTTAGACCTCATAATTTGAATATTTTGTGTCGGAGTAGGCTAAAGTACCCCTTCCTCGCGCTTCTGCGTGATCAATGTAGGACAATCTATTGCTTCATGATCAAATTGAGAAGAGTACGAACAAGATATTATCGTTGGGTTGGTACAATCACGAGCATAGTGCCCCAGTCCTCCGCAATTGTAACAGATTAACTGTCCTTGGCCCCTTCCTAGCCCCATTCCTCCTCGTCCTCGACCTCAGCCCCGAAATCCAATGCGTGCCATCCCTACAGCTGGGTCGAGGCCTCGCGTTTTTGTCTGCATTCTATAGGCTGGGGTCCACTCCATCATCAACTCGTAATTGTGACATGTACACTCGTCGTAGCCCACCAACCTACAAAAATTGCAAAACAACTGCTACGGAGTCTGTGTATACTTTTGCAACAAATGACAATTGTCCATTGTGTGTTTTCCTCCTATCTGACAGATCGCGCACCATAGTAGGGGTGTCGCACTCGACCCTGCTTGTGCCTCCGGTCTCAATGGCATAGGCCCCCCTCTTGCCAAGTAGTTCGTGAATACCAAACAGTGTTCCTTATCGTGGCCCTGGCCTTTGCATTTTATACACCACACTTCTTCACATGCCTCTAGTCGTGGCACCCTATCCCGCTTCAAACTATGCATCTCCAAGCATAGGTTCTGCAGTTGTGCATGGATCTTTTGGACTCCTAACCCTAGATCCTATATCGGTGTTTCTTGCAACCTCATCGCCATTTCCAATGCTTCATCCTGGGTTGAAAGCTTCTGTTGTGACAGAGTCGTCCTCAGGTGAGGTGTCAAAGACGCCACAAACCATGCATAGTGTTGTGCATTCATGAATGTCATATTAGCCTCACGGATCATACTCTTCAGTCTTTGATCTGTTAGAGCATACATTTACCTCATGCTGAAAAGGTAAGATCCTAGGTCCACATCAAACCACGCTCAGCCTGGTAGCTAGCCCTACCAGGTTAGGAGAGGGCTCTCTCCGGGTCAATCTCAGCTAATTATGGTCACTAAAGGCTTGATATGACTGATTTTATTACTAATCTTAGGCTAGGTATAGATGTAAAAGAGTTCGATTGAATAAATTGATGATTTTGTGGGCTCTAAGGGAAAGACAAATTTTGGGTGCAGGGAATGAAGCACATTCTTGCAGGGGTCTCAATGGAGCAAGGTAAGAAACTGTGTTTGGCACTCTAAATCAAGTGATATGGATGGATCAGATAGAGGAGGATTTGAAGAGGGAAAGGGAAGCAATGGATCCTCTCCAAATAGTGGAAAACATCAAAAACTAAAGAAAACTTCAAGTAGAGCACAAAAATTTCAATATATTCTACTTACACTCTTGTTTGTTTTAGCTGAGAAGAAATAATAGAGAAATGATACACATAACACATGAATAAATTCATAAAGACAAAAGAAAGCACTGTACCAAAACAAATGCCACAGGGATCCCAAAGAGTACTGAAAATCCTAGTCTCAATTCCTTAGCAAAAATATTGATATGAGTGTACAATGAAGCTCAAGGCTTTCTCAAGAGTCCAACCTTATACCAAATTCCAACCCCTACACTATGAAATTTATAAAATATATACACTTTCTCATCCTTGTACTAAGGGATTGAGCTCAACCATTTTCTTCAAAATAGAATCAGTTACATTAAACTTGGGCCGAATTTATGAAAATAGGTGTTGAAGATGAACTCATATATCCTAAACCATAGCACCTGTTACAAAAATGAAAGAGGTTTTTGTAGATCCCAATCCCAATCCATGACACCTGTGAATAAAATGAAAGAGGTTTTTTTACATGGCTCATTTTTAACAAAAACCTCAATGTTTTTTGCAAAATTACTTTCCATTTGTTGTAAAATGGCCCTGCACTAAAATGACTAAAACAGTAAAAAATATGAAAATTTTGCTTTGTCTAAATGTAGGCTCCAAATATCACAGTATATCTCCCACATAGTAGAACCTGTGCATAAACTGAAGGAGGTTTTTGTTATTTGACATGTTTTGAACAAAAACCTCTTTCACTTTTGAAAAATTCCTTACCATTCTTTCATAAACTGATTTTGTACTAAACTTTTCATTGTGTGCAGCAACTGACCTCAAAACATGCATAACCAAGAATCACTCATTTATTTCGATCATATCTTCTAATCTAGAAACCGGTTATGGGAGCGTGATATACCGTTGGAAATATTTTTCCAAGATTCTTCTGATGGACACACTTGTGACATGTTTTGTGCTAAACATCATGTGCAAACATCTAACAAAACCAGACATAGTAAGAGCTCATGTTGACCTCTAGTGACAGGCTATGAAGACTGGAACTAACATGATCCAGATCCCAGGGGGTCTCACCTGGAAGCATCAAAATCTCTTTAAATTTGATGATTGAATGTGTCTCTGATTTTGGCCAGCTAAATTCTCTATTCTGGATCTCTGTTATTCCTGCATTTGGGTGATCATTTGAGTGCTTGATATACCACGTCAACGCGCAATCCTACAGTGCGCTCACCAGTGTAGCCTTCTTAATGTTATTGTCCATAATACCTTGTGCTTCCCACAATGCTCTTACCATGAACCAGAACTAATCTAGGTCCTCATTTCCTACTCCTCTGAATACAGGTAGCTTAATCGCGCTCGCCATACTGAACTGTTAGTTTGGTGAAGGTGGTGTGGGTGAAGATGGAGGTGAAAGAGGTGACGCGAGTGGTGGCGAAAGTGGGGATGGTAACTGCAGAATGCATTTCCTTATTAAATTGACCGCATTCCTCGGAGAAACCCGAGCGAGCTCTTCCTCACTCTCTCGCAAAGGCGAAATTAAGGGACTACTTCCTAATTCCCCGCTACCTCTGTAGACCTTTTCGCTCCGCGCCATTCCAAACATTAATGTATTCACATCACCCGTTTTTCACATAATAGCATCTTAATCTAGGTATTCAAAGATTTGATGTACTTACCTCACAGTCCCTTGAGAAAACATCTTTCTGCTTCGCTATAGCTCACAGTCATGTCTATCGCCAATTCAGTGATAAACCTGTAGAAATTTTGAATAATTTAACACATATTCAACAGAGATTATCCTGATCATGTACTATTGCAGAAAACATACACAATAAATAAGCTCCTCTACGTTGATCATCAATATAGCAACATCAATAACAATAAAACATCAAGAGC
>APFE030253390.1:0-68270 GCA_000404065.3 Pinus taeda | reverse complement strand
TATATATATTCGCGTTTCCCCGTTTCCTCAAATTTGGGGAGGTCACGTTTCGTATCGCTTCCCGTTTTGGAAACTCGTTTCCGTTTCCCCGTTTCGTGCAACTTAGCCGGAGAGAGAGCCTGAGATCAAAGTAGTGGACAAGGGGCAGAGACAATGAAGTTGGTTGAAGGTTTCCAGATTTGGTGAGTACATTTGTAGAGAGGCAGAAGAGCCACAAAGAGGCTGACATTGGGGAAAAGCAGTAGCCTCTAGAGGCAGTTTCGATTCTGCTCAAGAAAGACGAGTTTCAATGCCAGAAGCTAGACTGAGGTTCTGAAGGAGAGGAGAGACATTTTCCCAGACAACAACAGACTAAACGGCTTGAGGAGAGGTTGATGCAGACTGCGTGCAGAAGGAATTGCCTAGGGTGATGCAATAATTGCGCAGAGCCAGTTTGGACAGCTAACTTAGAGCTGTGGCCAGAACCCAAAATTGCCTATCGGGTGAGGAAAATTCCTCACTAAATTTTTGCCAGTATTTTCTCTGCAAGATTGCCAGTATTAAGCATCCAAATTGTACTCAGATTATTTCACTGTTGCTTAATAATAAAACATTCAATTGCTGCACCGGTTTTCCCAAGTTGGGTTTTTCTTAGCACTTTTGTCCAAAAATAACAGTGTTATTTTTATGTGTGTGTGCTAGCTTCCAACGTTTATTTTTCCACAGTTTTATTTGTGTAGATTGCAATGTGATTTATTCAATATTTGTTGTAGCAAGCAATAAATAAAACGTTAAAGTAAATTAACAATTAGGAGAATAATTTCCAGTTGTTGCAATAGTATTCCAATTTGGAATTTTCACAATGGGTGCTTGACCTATAAAATAAAATACTTTTGAGCATGAAACCCATGCTCCAAAAATAATAATAATATTTTCTTTCATTTTTATAATTTACAAGAATCAAAAATACATTTCATAATTATGAAGACCGAACCTAGTTACACATTTTTCAACAAAGACTCTTGTAGCCAAAGTTTTGTTCAAGAATCCATCTACCTCACACACAATGGTAAAGCCATGGCTCACAAATGCTTTCAAGCCCTTCGACATAAGAGCCATTCAAGGATTTCCCAACAAAATCCCTGATAAATTTGAAAAATTGTTGCCAAAATTCTTAGGAAATGGTGTGGTTGTTGAGAAATCTAGGGCATTAGCATTAGGTGATTTCTCTAATATTAGTGATTGTGTGTGAATGCTTTTTAGATTAGGATCTTCTTCTAGTTAGATTATTAGTGTTCTTCTTCATCAAACAATAACCAATGCATGAACATAAATAGACAAAAGACACAGTATGTAGGCTATGAGCCAGGGCCAAAACCTCTCAGTCTTTGAGAGGAAACCCTGCACAAATTCTTCTTATAGAGATTCCAACTGACAGATACCAAGACCAAGACCCTTGACCTATTAGCCACTCCACAATCAAGACACAAGTCCTCTTCCACCTTCTTGATCGCTTTCTTTTGGTTCGTTTTTCTGCACCATATAAGATCATTGTAAAGATAGCCAAACGAAGACTTTCTTCATGCAAGACCCCGCGATCTAGTCACACACTTGTGACCTTCTTCCTGAGAGGTATCAATCTCTTCTTTGTTGTGAGATAGAGTTCCAAAGTCTTTGCTGCGACTTACCACCGAGACAGTGAAGAGACATCACTGTAGTATCAGCGAAACCTTCTTTGCTCCAATCCACAATATTACCTCTGCAATTATTCTGAAACTGATAGAGACCCTTCCTCTGAATTTCTTCTTGTTGTACTGAGACAGTGTACCATCTTTGACTAGGAGACAAAACCGAATTTATATACTGCAATTTGGTAACCTTCTCCGATTTCCTTCACTAAACACTTACTGCATTCCTATCCAAACTTTTGTCTGTACTTGTAATCATAAAATCTCAGAGATCTTCTAAACTTATCACCCATTACAGTCACCCGAAAAACTCAAAAAAGGATGTCCGAATTTCTGCCTTTTTGAACTAGGTCGAGGTTGTTATTCATAGTGGTTTGTCCGTCATACTTAAGCCGACATGAGAGAGTGAATCGGTGTGTCTCCATAAGAAGTCGACATGAGTTAGTTATTGTGACTCGAAGCTGACATGAAGAGAAGAGAACTGTGCTTGTCTTTGGAGGGCTTTCTAGATACTTAATTCACTCAATATACATTTTACACGTGCTCAAGTAGAGCTCTTCATATATGACATTAATTCTTTGACCTTAATGACAAATCCTAAGGCTCTAAATGGGAGTCATCTAAAATAAAATTCCCTTGCTCATGAAGCCCATGAAGCAAGGCTTACAAAAATAATTTTATTTTCTTCATTACATCATTTACAAAAGTCACAATTACATGTCATTATGAAGACCGAACCTAGTTACACTTTTCAACAATGGTCACATCTAAACAAAACATTGATTTTTTTACTTGCACGTTGGCGAACGAAGTATTGAAGAGGAGTATGTAGTCATCAAACTATTTTCCTTGTCTTTTGAAGACAATGTTATCAATATACCTAAAACTGCCTAATGGAGGAATCAAGACAACGACCATTAAAGATGGAAGGCAATAGATGACTCAGTTTCAAGAAGCTAAAAAGAAAGACAATGGAGGTCGCATGAAACTTTAATCAAAGGTTCAAAATATTAGTTAAGAAAATACCAACTAACGTTAAACCATAGTTTTAAAACCAGGTCGTTCTGAATCAAACTCGCCCTAGTCGACCAAGTCGGACCCTTGCCCGGGACAACTTGCTAGAAAACCACGTTCGAAGGTCGGTCTGTTACCGAACCGACCAAGCCTAACACTGACTTGGCCGGTTTGGTAACGAATCGAATGACCCTATCATAACTAGGTTAAGTCGGTCTGTGGCACTAAAGGGCGGCAAAGTTGGACTTGAAAGCCAATTTTTTTTGGTTTAAGGTTTTCCTCAATGCATTTACCCTCTCCCAAGCCTATAAAAGTTGCATTTGTGTGAGCATCTGTGAGGATTTTGTCAAGAGTTGGAGTTGGTTTTTGGAGCAGCAATGAGGAGCCTCTTGGGCAATCATTGGAGCAGCAATGAGGAGCTTCTTGGGCAAACACTGTAGCAGCATTGAGGAGTTAGTTTTGGAGCAGCAATAAGGAGCTTCTTGGTCAATTACTGGAGTAACATTGAGGAGTTGGTTTTTGGAGCAGCATTGAGGAGGCTAGAGGTATTGTTTTTCACTTCTCAAATCTGCCCTTGTTTTTCTTTTGCAAATCTCGAAATTGAAAAGAGTAATTTTTCTAAAAGAAATGAACATTGAAGAGTTTTTTTTTTTTTTTTAAACTTTTGTCCTTTCATTTCCAAGTCCAAATATCAGAAAATGGCTCCTAGAATGAAAGATGTTGTTTGGGCATATGCTGAGATGATTGATAATCAAATGCATTGCAAATTTTGTCATAAAAAAATTAAGGGAGGTGGAGGGGGCATTCACAGGCTGAAACAACACTTGGCTAGTATTATAGACCAAATTGTTCCATGTGCAACACCAGCAAAACAAATTGGAGAAATTAGGAAGGAGTTGCTAGAAAAATTTGAGAAGTTTGAGGAAGAAAAAGCTAGGCAAAAATAAATAGAGGTTGAAATAGGGAGGAAGAGGAGTATAAAACACATGATGGCTTCCAACCCCAATTTTGATTATGAGGGCCCTTCAATTATCCCTTGCACTAATGCATCCAACACCTTTCCCTATGTTCCTCCCTCTTTGGAGTCTATTCTAGAAAAGGGTAAGGGTAAAATTAAAGAGAAGGGTGATATCAAAAGTTATTTCACAATCACATCCTCCTATCCCTCTGATAGTGCACATGGTCCTCAAGCTAATACAGGTCAAATGCAACCTACTTTAGATGACCATTGGAAGAGAGAATTGAGAGAAAGTTGAAACTGCCTGTGATTACATATCTAGATGGTGGTATGATGTTGATATCCACTTCAATGCTTCTCGTTCACCATATGATTGATGCCATATTTGTTGTTGGAAAGGTCTTCAAAGGCCTTACTATGCATGAGTTAAGGGGGTCTCTTTTGCAAAAAAGAGGTTATGTCCATTGATGAATATTTGAAATATTTCAAAAGCTCATGGCTGAAAACAGGATGTACCATCATGTCAGATGGATGGACTGATCAAAGGAACCGTACCATCATAATTTTTCTTATCTTTTGCCCACAGAGAACCATGTTTCTAAAATCAATTGATGCATCTGATAAGGTGAAAGATGCAGACTTGTTGTTTCAGCTTTTTAATGAGGTTGTTGAATAGGTGGGGTGGCTAATGTTGTTCAGATCATCACAGATAAGGTCTCTAACGATGTTCTTGTTGGCAAAATGTTAAGAGGAAAAACACGAAACCATGCTTTAGACCCCATGTGCTCCACATTGCATAGACCACATGCTTGAGGATATTGGTAAAATAGATTGGATCAAGCACACTATAGAGCATGCCAAAAGCATAACAAAGTATATCTACAATCACTTATGGATTTTGAACCTGATGAGGAAAAACACAGGGGGCAAGGATCTTGTTAGGCCTCCCATCACTAGATTTGCAATTCATTTTTTGACATTGTAATCTATGCTTTCCCAACATAGAAACTTGTAAAGGATGTTTTCCAGTGCTTAATGAAATGGATGTCAATGGGCTTGCAAACAAGATGACAAAGATGTGAGAAAGAAAGTTAATGAAGACATATTTTGGAAAAAGGCAGCAGAGATTGTGAAGGTTGTTGAGCCATTATTTAAGGTGTTGCAGTTGGCAGATGGGGAAAGATTGGCTATGGGTTAAATTTATGAGGCTATGGATCAGGCAACGAAGCAAATAAAGGCAGCACACAAGGATAGAGTGGCTAAGTACTAGCCCATTTTGGAAATCATTGATCAAAGATGGAACAATCAACTCCATCGCCCTATACATGCAACAGGGTTTTTTCTAAATCCAATGTATCATTAGAAAGCTCTGGAGGCAGAAGCTTTGACTGGAGAGGTTAGAGATGGATTGATTGAGTGCCTTGAGCGCATGGTCCCTATGGAGAGTGAGTTGTTGGAGATATACTGACAGACCACTTGTTTTAGCAGAGCCACAAGTACCTTTGGCAAGAACTTAGCAAGGATTGCAAGGGAGGCAGATGAGCTAGGTAAAAAAATTCAATTTTCAAATTCTTATTTTGTTAAATTGTTTATAATTTGAAAGTTGGATATAATTTCAATTTGTTGAGCTAACTCATTACACAACCATGTTTTTTGCAGCACAATGGTGAGAGGCATTTGGTAGCCATTGTCCTCAATTACAAAAGTTTGTAATCCATATTTTCAGTCAAACTTGCAGTGCTTTGGGTGTGAGCGCAATTGGTTTGTCTTTGAGAAGAAGAGAAATTGTTTGGAACAAAAACAATTAAATGATCTAGTCTACGTCCAATACAACCTCTAAATAAGATGCAACCAATTGTTCAACAAAAGTCCTGATACACATCCCATTGCGCTGGAAGATATTGATACATCATCAGATTGGGTAGTGGAGATTCAACTAGCAGAATTTGACCCTAATGACGATATTGGCATTGATTTGGATTTAGATATGGAGGCATTACAACAGTGTTCAGTTAAATGCAGGTCTACTAGTACCAAGGCAAGCCCCAAGTCCTCCAGTTGCAGGGACTTCCTCTACCCAGCCACAACATAAGTGCATAGCTAGTCTATCTCAGCGCGCAGCTACTGCTAGTGCTACTACTTCTACAGTTGCAGTTGGAGATGTTGATGAAGAGGAGTGATGGGTTTCCTCTTCTGACTCTGGAGAGGAGTCTGAGCCAAATGATGTTGGGTTTTTTAGCAGTAGTGACTAGTGATGTTTTGTTGTAGAGGCCATTTAGAGCCTCCTTAGTTCTATGTTTTTGTTCTGATCTCTATATATTACATTTATTGGACAGTGCACTAGGTGCCATTTTGATATAATAGATATATTCATGAGCATACTTTTTCATATGTTGTCTTCTCTCTATATTCTAACGCTTTGAGATAGGAAACATGATTGGAAATCTTTACAAATATGTTTTTTCATAATAAAAAAATAAAAAATGTTTAATATATTTTTTACAAAGACCGAGTCATTGAAATCAACTAGGCCGAGTTGATACAAAGTCAGACTCGGAGTCGACCCTCGGTTAGTTCCAAATCTGAGTCAGAGTTTTAAAATTATGCTTTAAACCCACTAAGAATACAATATTGATGCAATATGTTATTGCTTTTAATGGACACTTTGGTTATATGCAGAGAGATAAGGAAAGTACAAGTATGGACCAAGAAAATGGATTTACTGTGAATATTGAGCATAATCAAGCTACACTAATTGATCTTGATACACAAATTGATTAAGGTGTCTACTCTTGTGAATAGGATGATGATAAGGTGTTTTTGTAGGATGACTTATCCTTACTATACATGTAATTTCTTGACTTACTTTTGATCTATCATCTTCTTCTTGTATTGTTGATCACTAAATTTTATTAGTAAGTACACTCGAATTTTCTATCATTTGCACTCCAAAACCTAAATATGGCTTACTCCAATTATGTTGTCATGTTCTTGAAAGGTTATCTTAAATGGATATGCATTTGTTCCTTTTCATCAACTTGGATTCTTTCAATTTAAGACTTAGACTCTTCATCCTAGATAAGTTGTTCTAACTTGTCTTCCAATGACTTCTTATTAGATCAAGTTCTAACTATGATTCTTGATGCAAGAAAATACTTCATTTTTATGTACAATAATTTTGTCATATCCTTCTGCATCTTTGATATTGACCTTTGATTTTCTTGAATGATTACCATTAAGATATCTTGAAGGTCTTTCAATTTTACTAAGTCTAGCTCCAACATACCATCCCGTAATGGTATCTTTCTCTTCTTCTAGGAAAATGTTAAGGACCTCTTTTTCATTTTCAATATGAAAGTCCCTAGTGATTCCATCCAGGGCGATCTTACAACCATGTCACTATCATCACAAAATAAGGATCTAACAACAAATGTGATACGAAAGTACAATCTCCAATGTTCAATTGTAAAATTTCTTATGTCATATTGTAATTTCAACCCATGAGCTTATATTTTCAATTATATTTGACTCAAGTATCACTACTTGGTTACCACATTTACTATTAATATAATTATTATATACAGTAGCAGCAATAGAAATAACAATAACGTTTCCTACAAGTGACCTGTTGAGTCTAATTAACAACTAAATATGTAACATCAACTAAATATGTAACATCACCTAAATATGTAACATCAACCAACCCAAGCATGGTGAGCACATCAACTACATGTTCATCTGTTGGGATATATCATAGCTAAACGAACCCATCTTGTACCAAACTCCTAATGTAGTGGTACTTATTGTTGATATGCTTCGTTCTTGCATGGAATATGAGGTCTTCAGACATCTTGATGTTGCTTTGATTATCACAATTTATCGTTGTAGGATCCAGAGGCTTTCCGAACAAATCTAACAAGAGTTTTCTTAACCAAACAACTTCCTTTCCTACTTCACATGCAACAACATATTCTGCTTCAGCACTACTTAACGCAACAGGATCCTTTTTTCTACTCATCCATGAAATCATTATCGATCCCAAACTGAAACATCCATCGATGGTGCTTCTTCCATCAGTCCCACTGCCACCCCAATCGAAATCGATAAAACCTGTTAGCTTGACTTCTTTTCCATCATACTTTAGACATTGATTTATTGTGTGACATAGGTACCCCAAAATATGCTTGGCAGTTATCCAATGATCATGACGGGGCTCTAGCTGAAATTGACTAAGAACATTTAAAACAAAACATATATCATGTCCTGTATTTACCAAGTACATCAAAGAACCCACCAACTTACGATAGCTAGTAGGATTGACAAGACTAGAGTCAGAGCTTCTCAACTTCTTGAGATAGATGATCATGGGAGTAGTCATAGGCTTGGAATCCATCATATCAAATTTCTGCAACATCTTGATTACGTATTTACCTTCACCCAGATAAATCTCATCAGGTTTCTAACCAGACTTCTAAGCCCAATTAATAGTGCATGAGTCCCAAATCTTTCATTTGAAATTCAGTTGCCAGCATTTTCTTGCATTCTAGTATTTTGCGCTCCACACTTGTAATAAACAAATCATCCACATATAGTAGTACAATGATTAGTTCATTCTTTACCACCTTAATGTAGAGATTTGCATTGGAAAAACTTTTGACGAACTCAATTCTTAAGAGATATGCATCCATCCTTGCATACCATGCCCTAGGAGCTTGCTTCAAGCCACATAGGGCTTTCTTGAGTCTGCAAACATGTGTATCTCTGCCATTTATTTTGAAGCCTTATGGTTGTTCAATGTATACTTCTTCATCAATGATTCCATTTAGAAATGTTGTTTTGACATCCATTTGATGTATATTCCATCCCACAGTAGCAATTAGCAAAACCAAATATCTTATAGTGGTATACCTAGTAATCATAGCAAAGGTTCCTTCAGACTATTCCTTCATTTTGTGAGAAACCCCTTGCAACGAATCTGACTTTGTATTTGTCTATGCTTCCATAAACAACATGTTTGATTTTGTAAATCCATTTTGAGGTGAACCAATTTGTCACTTGGTCTAGGAACGATTTCCCAAACCCCATTCTTCATGATTGATTGATATTCTTCTTACATCACCTTCTTCCATTCTTCTTGATGAGCAACTTCTTCAAATGTTTTTGGTTCAGTATCTATCAATTTTGTCATGTATATTGCATATCCTGAATATCTCTTTGGTCTTTTGCTTTCTCTAAAAGTTCCTTTAGTAGCTCCATGTCCTTCAGCATCTTCAAGTGTAGCTTTTAAACAATTTGGTCTCTTCTTTGTTTTGGGAATGATTATAGGTTGAATAGGCTCACTTGGTCCTTCTTCTTCTTCTTCTTCTTAGTTTGTAGTTGTCTTGTCATGATGCACATCTTCTTCGAATAGTGGTACATCTTCATCATCGGATTCGATTGGTATATCCTTCGATTTTTTGTAGGCATGATTTTCATGAAATATAACATGCGTGCTCACTTCGATTTGTCTTCCTTCCTTCATGTAGATTCTATATGCCTTTAAAGAAAGATTGTAACCAACAAAGATCCATTTTATGCTTGTAGAATCCAATTTCTTTCGTTTGCCTTTGGAACATGGATGTATGTGGGACACCCAAAGATTCAGAGATGGTTTACACATGGCTTCTTCCATGTGAATGCTTCTTTCAATGTCATATTATTAACGATTCTATGAAGACTTCTATTTTGTATATATATTGTTGTCACTGTTGCTTCTCCCCATAGAAACTTTGGTAGATCTTGATCAAATATCATAGTTCGTATACATTCTTCAATTGTTCTATTTTTCCTTTCTGCAACTCCATTTTGTTCGGGATTGTAGGGAACAATGAGCTCCCTCTTAATACATGCTTCTTTACAATATGCAATTAATTATTTTGAAGTGTATTCCCCACCATTGTTGGATCTCAAAGTTTTTATCTTTCTTTCGGTTAAGGTCTCCACTTGGGATCTAAATTCCTTTAACTTTTCAAATACTTCGCCCTTTGTCTTGAGATGATAGAGCCATGTCTTTCTAGAGTGATCATCAATGAAGGTCACGTAATAAATATGGCCTCCAAGAGATTTGTTAGACATTGGCCCACACACATCGCAATGAATAAGGTCTAATATCTCCTTAGACCTTGTATCACTACTTGTAAAAGGTTTCCTTGTATTCTTTCCTAAAGCACATCCCTTGCATACTCCTTCATGATCTTCCTTGATGTTGGGGATGCCCTTTACCATTTGACTAAGTGAGGGTATTCTCTTGTAATGAATATGCCCATATCTTTTATGCCATAGTTCGATAGGATTGATCTCCATGTGAACTAGGGCTTGAGGAGATGGTGTTATGAATCTATATAGCCTTCCTTCACAAACACCAATCACTTTTGCCTTTTCAATACTTGAATCCCTTCCCCAAACCAAAAATTTACTATCTACAAAGGCAACCCTATCTCCTTTATCTTCTAAACAAGAAATGGAAAGTAGATTCTCTTTCAAACCTGGAACATAAGAGTATGTTGTTGAGGTGTAGCTTTGCTCCACTTTCCATCTTTAGTGATGTAGATCCAAGGCCCTTGATTGCATAACTATTGTTGTCTCCTAGCTCCACTCCATGTGATGATGGTTGTCTTGATAGAGTATGAAGTTGTCCATGTTCTCTCGTCATATGTCTCGAGGCTCCACTATCAATGATCCATGTGTTGTCATCATCAAAAGTACATATAAGTGCAACCAAGAATCCTTCACTCTTGACTCTTCTAGATAGTTTATAGATGATTGTTCCAATCTAGCTTCCTGCAATTCTTACGATATTGAATCCCATCTTCAAGTAACTTGCCATAGAGGGAGTAACCTTTTCTTCCAAGCCAACAAAGTGATCTTTAGCCTTCTTCGACCTTAGCTCTAATACCATGTTGAGAAATCAATGCTTATAAGAATTAGGGTTTGATTCCTTTTCTTGATAATTACTTGTGAACTATGTTGGCTTCTCTCACTTCTTTATTAGTTTATCTTTCATCCAGAGATTACCAAATTATATGTATATGAAGATCACAAGAACAACAGACACAAGATGTAGGCACTCAGCAAGGGCAAAAGCCCTGTAAGGGGAAAACTCAGTCAAACTCTTCCTTCAGTAGATTCAAATCAAGGCACTTACATACTTTTTAGACCTAGACAAAGACCTCCTCCAAGCTAGCCCTTCCCTTCAATAGATGATCCCTGTCAAAGTCTCCAAATAACAGCTCCCCAACAATAGCTTCGATGCAGAATTTCAGTCTAGCAACAACAAAACTTCGACCCCCAGCAACAAAAGTTAGGACCTGCAATAGACACAAAATTTTGGCCCCAACCACTGCCTAGAAATTTCGCATGTGCGAGAGATAGATAGCCCAGAAACTCAAATTAGATCTTCCTAGCAAATTTCGTCCTTCTCTACTTATTTTGCTTTCTTTTCTGCCTCTCTTCCTTGAAGATCGAACATGTTGAGTGAATGCTCCAAATATGTCGAATTGCCTCTCTATATATAGGCTTTTCTACTGAGTCAAATTTCCCTAATGTAGGCCGACTTCATGGGGACAGGGCCAACTTGGTCTGTAGGTGACAAATAACCCTTTTGACTCAAAAATTATTCTTCTACCATGATACAAAAGTCTAAGAAGGGTCTAATAAAAATGATAACGACTCTAATGACTCAAGACAAAACCTAGAAGCCTTCAATGGAGGCTTTAACCGAGAAAACATTGACCCAAGCATGAAACCCATGCCTTAATAAGTCATTTTCTTTAATAGTAAAATTTATTTTGACAAGTTCAATTATGAAGACTAAAACTAGTTGCATGCTTCAACAATTTGCATGGTGAAGAGAGTTAGCATAACGAAGAGAGAGCAAGCATTTGTGTAATATTCCTAATGGAAATATTAAGTAATAACAACCAGAAATTTCTTAAATACAACCGCAGAGCAAAACACCACAAAATAATAGCACATTAACAATTTTTCCCCGAAGAAGTTGAGCCATTTTATCATATTTCATGGTGGGAGTACAATAGGCAAGAACAAGTGCACCTGGGCTTGTGAAAGGAAAGCTATACAAATCCTAGGTGAGAAAACAAGGTGCCTGGATGATGGGAAGTGACTTCTCCTCTATACTTTGCGATGCCCTTAAAATCTACAATCCTCGCTGGAAAGAAATGGCTATTAGGGCCTCCTCTGATGCTCAAAAAATTCTAGGAAAATAATCTTGGTCTCTCCTCCAAGAACCCACAAAAACCCACGAAGGAATTGGCCAAATGTTGACCTCAGAATTTTGGCCCAATTTCCCTTCGCTCCTCCAGGTGCTAGCAGATTTGGGACCCCTATTTGACCCCTAAAATCTGCCCAGAATATTCTGCCAAATTAATCTTGGCCTCTCCTAAATAAACCTTGTTGACCACCGTGTTTCACCACCGTTTGGATTGATAACCTGTTGGTTCGTTTGATGCCCTAGTGTGTGCTGCACAGTGGTATTTTTGTCAGCATGGTTCGTTCGACAGCCTGGTGTGTGCTGCGCGGTGGTAGATTTGTCGGTTTGGTACAACGGAGCACAGGATGCAACAACTGTAGACTGCAGTCAGGTGGCAGCATGGACGGGCAGACTTGTCGATTGTCCACAGGTCAACATGGCTGTGGGCGACGTAAACAGGTTGTGCGGACGAGGCCAACGAGCAATGGAAGACGACAGATGGCTGATTGTTTGACGCAAGTGGATTAACCACGACGGACGCCTAACTGTTTGACCTGGAATGAGATATGAACCAAATAGAGCACTACAGTAAGGGAACGACGAAAGGCATTGTCCTGAATGTCGAAGAAGGAAAATGGAAACATAGTTGGCTTTTTGACGCAATGATAAAAAATGGTAGTCGTGAGCGAAAGGTGGTGCTATCAGCAGGGGACGATGGATGGGAAACGAGAGTAGTTGGGGAGACACGGGTAGTCGAGGTGCAACCAGGACAGTAGCAGGGTGAGAAGACTCAAGAAGTTTTTCCATCTCATATACTTCAACATGAGGGGGTTTCACACTTGATGGTAACCCTGTGTTTTCGACAAGACCATTTGAAATGGATTGAGTCCTTGCAAGGCACTTCATCATCACATCATTTATGTCTGTTTGCAGCGCCACACACATATCTTCACCTTGTTTACTCTTAGATTTGGAAACAAGCAATGCTCTTGCAATTCTCATTTTGATAAAAATTGCAGAAGAGATACTACCAAATTGAATGATGACACAAAGTTCAGCAAAATGTAAGTATTCTTTTGGAACTGGTCCAAAGAAGTGGACCCCCGCCTTTGTTGATCCCAAGAATAACTTGACAAGGAAATAACCCTATCAGGTCTTCAATTTTTCTAACACTATAGGGTATTGAATCTCCATATGGCAAGGCACAAAGAATACAAAACACCTGATGCCTTGCTTCATCTTTAGATAAATGCAAAGCAGTACAGTAGTGCCCCAAAACATCTTCCTCCCATTCATTTTTCTCCCTTGATGATTCCAACTATCATGGAAGGTATCGATCAACCAACACAGACAAATATGGAGATGATTCAAGATTCTGAACATGATCAACTTCGACCAGAATTTGCAGTGCTGCTAGTTGTATCCCATCATCACTTTCAACAGGATAATTACCAATAAGGTAGTCACGTTGAGACTGGATGTATGATAATTGTACAAATATAGGCTCCGTAACTGAAACCTTTGCTTTCTAAGTCGCCTTATTTTTCTCCTCATCTGGAATATCCATTGGTTGTCGCTGACCTAGAGGTGGGTGTAATGGAAACTCCATCTCTAAGCGAGGGCCTACTGGTTTTTCCTTTTTCCCTTCCTCATTTTGTTCTTCTTCTTCTCCAGAATAACCGAAAACATCACGCATATCTATTGCTGAATGAGTTACATGGTGACCATCACCTTGATCACTTAGTTTTCTAACTTGTTCAATTTCTCCAACCTCGTCCTTTATATTTTTTTGTTCATGAGATCTTTCAGAGACACTTAGACTGATTACTTGTCTTCTACTGGTTGCCTACTTTGCATCATTCTTTTGTTTCGTTTCTTCACCCTTGTTATCATCTTCCTCTACATAACTTTTCTTTAGACATGTCGTAACTTCTGCACATGATTTTTCTAATCGTTAAAATGCTTCTTGAATTTTACTAAACTGCTCAACACATTCAGGACGTGAACGTAATCGCACATTGTGTGGTGAACAACGTCCAAAGACCCGCATGATTATATTGTGTGCCATGGCTCTGACACCACTGAAGCATAAAAACTATTACTGAAGCAAGAAAACTAATAGCTTGGAGACTTTAAAGTAAAAATACACGAGGTATTTAAAATAATAATTTATTATATATAAAAATGTATGTGTCATGAATGTTACGATGAGGACCCTGCTTTTATGCCTCAGCAGGTGACCTTTGATGATTAGGCATGTCTTTTAGACATGCCTTTTCACTTAACTTAATGACTATTAAACATAATCAATTTTTGATTATTTATTATTTACATTTATTTTATTTATTTACTTGTTATGAATTATATTCATAACATGCTACTGCGTGGTATCTTCTCAGCTACCAAAGAAAAGTAGAATTTGCCTCCCTAGGGTGGCACTCGTGGTCCACAGAAAAAGAGGGTGAGACTTCCCCTTGGAAACATCGGGTGCTAAACATGTTAATTTTAGGCAACAATGGTATGTTCTCTACTTTAAAGCAATTTTACTTCAATTTCTTTATTAGCCCAATACCCATATCCAGTTTTGTAATTACATCAACATGATAGTAAAATGCAAATAGAACATAAAGATAAACAGTGGAAGACAAGCCAAGACAAGAGGACACAAGATGTAGCACCAGCCAAGGACAAACCCCAATGTGGGGAAACCCTTGATCAATTCTTCTTATAGTCATCAATAGTTCAACAAAAAGAGATAGTACAATATACAAATCTGATAATTTATAATAGCAGCAAAAGAGCCCTAACCAGAAAAGTCAACGATGGTCAACAGGGCAGATTTGACCCTCAACAAATTGGTCAACTTCAATCAACTTTGGTCTCCAAAAAGCATGACGAAACAACCCTCAAAACAGCCCAGTCAAATCTAGTCAAACAACCAACCTACGGTCAGACCTAGCTGCAGTGAACACTGGTCAAAGTCAACATTTGTCCTCAATTTCTGTGCCCAAAAATGCGGCATGCCCAAACAGGAATATCACCCAAAAACGCAATCAAAGGAGTCAACATCGCTAGTCAACTCATGGTCAAAATGTTCCAAAATTCAGTCAGCGCAGTCAACACCCAAAAACAGAAATCCGTCCTCCTTTTCTCCGCACATGTGAGAGAGAATGTTGCCCAGAAATGCGAACCCAATCAATGAGGAGAGAGAGAGATGTGTGAAGTGAGTGTGTCCAAATGAGGCCAAGTCATCATGTATTTATAGCAAACGTTGAGGATGAATAGACGTGACTGTTGGGCTTCTGAGCCTACATAAGTTTGTTCGTCGACCTTGACAATTTGTCCATAATAAAAATAAATTCATAATTTCATTTGTACATGTCGGATCGGAAGATCTTTAGATCAATCCCACACCTCTCGAACAGAGGAATCCAAGAAAAATATCAATTGTCATAAATAAGATGACCCGTGTGGAGTTTGGCCCTAGTTGCCAATATTAACAGTCCCTCTCAACTAGGGAGAACTCCATCTGCCAATATGTATTATCTCTGCCATCAATGCACTGCTCTACACTGCTCTGCTCTGTTGAACTATGAAGCAAAGAGCTAATCGAGAATGTGTCATACCATTCTCTACTGACCCGAAGTCAGTCTCAATCAAAGGAGAGTGTGTCATAACACTCTTACTGACCCGAAGTTAGTTCCAATCAAAAGAGAGTGTCTCATACCACTCTTACTGACCTGAAGACAGTTCCAATTGATCCCAGATCAATATCGATCATCCTAGCATAGGGAGTACGATAGTACACAATGCATCCATCGATAGTACTATGGTCCCTATCCTCATTTCCCTACTCATTGGCCAAATGAGAGGTACTTCCCATGAGTCCCAGACTACATGGGTAGGATTTCTCAGCAGGAGAAGGATGAACCACTCATCCTACCTACATGTCGCCAAGGGGTGTCACACGGGAAGGTTGAACCACTCACCCTGTACATAGCAAACCACTAGGGGAAGGTTGAACCACTCACCCTATGGTCGCTCACCGCTCCAAGAAGTACCCCAAGCCCCGCGGAGCTCCCAGAGCTCAATGTCCATTTCATACAGGACCCTCTTAAGAGGGTCTCTCCACGACTCCAAGTCGACCTCGGAAGGCCAAGAATTTGATCTTCCCCAGGGGCTTTGTCAAAATATCGGCGACCTGCTCATCAGTCCCAATGTGAAGGAGCCTTATTGTTCCTCGTTGTACCATGTCCCGAATAAGGTGGTACCTGATATCTATATGCTTTGAGCGATCATGAAACACGGGATTCCCAGATAATCAAATCCCACTCTAGTTGTCGCAGAGGATCATGGTGGTATCCAACACATGTCCAAACATCTCACTGAAGAGCTTCCTCAACCAGATAGCTTCACAAGAGGCCATACTAGCAACTATGTATTCGGCCTCAATGGTGCTCAAGGCAACCGATTTCTGCATTCTGCTCATCCAAGATATTGAAGCAGAACCCAAAGAAAAATAGCATCCATAAGTGCTCTTGCGATCCACCACACTGTCGGCCTAATCAGCATCAGAATAACCATGCAACCTCATATTTCCAACAGTGTATCTCAGTGCATGAGTGATTGTGCCACGAAGATATCTCAAAAGATTCTTGGCAGCAATCCAATGTATATGATGAGGCTCAACCATGTATTGGCTCAATATGTTAACTACAAAACATATGTATGGACAGGAGTTCACCAAGAACACCAATGCCCCTATGAGTTGACGATACTCATAAGCATTTCCCAATTCAAGTCCAACAGCACTACCACATAACTTCTTAAAGTTAAGTTCCATCAGGGTAGTCACAGGCTTGCAATCCACCATCCCAAATCTTTCAAATATCTTCGCAACATATTTTCCTTGAGATAGGAAAATTTCACATTGCTTTTGCCAAAACCTCCAATCCTAGGAAGTAGTGCATCTGTCCTAGGCCCGTCATCTCAAATTTAGAAGCCAACTCCCTCTTACATTTGTGAATTAGAGCGTCTGCACATGTCGGAGAGAGGTCGTCCACATAAAGTACTAGAATGAGAGGTTTATCATTTTCAACCTTAAAGTAAAGGTTTGGATTGGCTTCACTTCTAGTGAATCCGAACTTCATCAGATATCTATCGATCCTCTCATACCAAGCCCGGGGTGCTTGCTTCAATCCATAGAGAGTTTTCTTCAACCTACATACATGAGATTCCCGCTCATGAACCTCAAACCCCTCGAGTTGTTCCACATAGACTACATGAGATTCCCGCTCATGAACCTCAAACCCCTCGAGTTGTTCCACATAGACTTCCTCTTTGATCAAACCATGCAAGAAAGCGGTCTTGACATCCATCTGATGTAGGTTCCATTTTTGCGATGCAGCAAGGACTATGATCAAGCAAATGGTGGTGTATCGGGCAACATGTGCAAATATCTCATTGTAATCTACACCTTTTTCAGAGAAACTCGAGCAACCAAGCGAACCTTGAACTTTTATGCACTTCCATTTGCTCTGTGCTTGATTTTGAAGAGCCACTTGGAGGTGACAACCGATTTGTCCTGGGGTCTAGGGACCACATCCCAAACATCATTCTTCATAATTGACTTGTATTCTTCATTCAAAGCATCCTTCCATACTTGTTGCTTCACAGCTTCTTCAAATGATGCGAGCTCATTTTGAATGATAGTGCTCATGACAGTCAAGTATCCTTGATACCTGTTTGACTTCTTGCTTTCACGAGAAGTCCCCCTTGGTGCAATGTGTCTCTTGGCATCTTCAAGAGTCTTTGTCTCCTTTTAGAGGAAGAGGGCTCAAGAGGAGGAGGATCAATAAGAACCATAGGTTCATCAACATCACGCATCGTTTCATCCTCTTTTTCACCCTGATTTCTGGTGTCATCTTCTTTGTCCTTCCTTAGAATAGGAAGGTTGTTGATCTTCCTAAGAGCCATATCTTCATCGAAGGTGACATCATGACTTTTCTCAACTTCCTTTTGACCAACCACATAAATTGTGTCTCCCTTAGAATTTTCAATGTAGCCCACAAATATTCCTTTCTTCCCATATGCACGCAATTTGTTTGTTTTCTCTTTTGGCGCATGAAAATATACATGACTTCCAAAAATTCTAAAATGAGAGACATCAAGGTTCTTACCAGTGAGCATTTCTTCAGGAGTCTTGGAGTCCAATGCTTGATGAGGGCATCGACTTTGAACATACATGGCGGTATTTGCAGCGTCAGCCCATAGAAACTTCGGAAGCCCTTGATCATGAAGCATGGCACGAACAATTTCTACAATAGAGTGATTTTTCCTTTCAACCACACCATTTTGCTCGGGGGTGTATGGTGTTGTAGTCTCCCTCCTAATGCCAACTTTTCTACAATAATCTTGGAATTCATTGGATTCATACTTGGTCCCATTATCAATCCTTAATATCTTGATTTTTTTCTCGAATTGGTTTTCAAACAAGCCTTTGAAATGTCAGAACCAAGTGAACACTTCATCCTTCTTCTTCAAGAAGTAGATCTAGGTATTGCGAGAATAATCGTCAGTAAAGGTGAGATAATATTAGTATCCTCCCAAAGAGTTTACGGGCATCATACCAAATATGTTGGAGTGGATCAATTGCAATATATATGTGGTTTTGCTATTACTTGAGGGAAATGGTTCCCTTGTATGTTTTTCTTCGACACACCCCGGACATACACCTTTATGATCTACTTTGAACTCGAGCATACCTGTCACCATCTGTCTCATATCGTGTAGGGCCTTATAATGAAGATGGGCAAACCTCCTATGCCATACTTCAGATTGTAGAAATGTGTAACAAGACGTGGCTCCCAATAGACTTCCTCTAACTTGATACAAAGTGTCAACCCTAAACCCAAGAGTAAAAGCATCTTTAAATTTTATTTTCCAAACACATACCTTCCATCGATAAAAGCCACCTTGAATCCATTGTCTTCCATTGCAGAAATGGACACCAAGTTCTTATTGAGATCAGGTACACATAGTACTCCTTGTAAATGAATAGTGTTACCCTAATTCAATTGAAGGGTAACATTCCCTATTCCCTTCACAGGATAGGTGGCATCGTCTCCAAGGATGATCTCCAAGTTTGTCTCCTTTTCTATCATATTAGAGAGGGCTTCCTTGTATCCGTGAAGTGCACTGAGGCACCACTATCATCAGCCAATTTCCCAAAGTGTCCGAAGGAGAGGCAGTGGAGAGGGTCGATATAAGACCGTACTCTCTTTTCTTAATGTTAACAACATTGGATTCTTCATACCTGAATTTCCATGATTTCTTGGAGGGTCGACCATTTCCTTGATGTCTTGCATTCCTTTTTCCTTTGCCATTGGACCTGCCATTCCTTTGATCGTTGTTGTTCAAGTTGCCCCTGGAATGATTGTCATCATCATCATGCGATGTGTCCCTTCTATTTGGACACTCCCGTGCATAGTGGCCAAACTTATTGCAAACAAAACATGTTCCCTTCCTTCCATTTTTCAATCTCGATCTTCCTTGACTTTGTTTCTTTGAACCTGCATTGTTCTTCCTCTTGGCATGAGCAGAGAATGCAGTGGGGTTGCTTCTATTAGAAGGCATTTCTTGCTCCATTCTTGTTTCTTCTTGAATGCATCTCCACATCAATTCTTCAAACCCTGGAATTCAATCATTGTTGAGTATAGTGGTTCTCAATACATACCACTCAGATGGGAGTCCTCCAAGGGTGGTAAGAGTAAGTTCCCTATCAGGAATGACTTCTCCAATCGAGAGTAGGTCATTCTTAATCTCAGTGATCCTCAAGAAATAGGATTGAATATCCTTGTCCTTGCCCTCTTAATATCCTTCAACTTCTTCTTGAGGAAGAGAATTTGATTAGCATTACTAACCTTGAACATGCTGACCAATCTGTCGTAGATCTCCTTGGAGGTCTTTAATTCGGAGATATAGGCCACCAGGTGCTTGTCAATGGAATCCCTGATAATCTTCTTTTCTTTCACTTCAACCCTATTGTACTTGGTCATCGCAACAATCGATGCATTTGAAGGACGCTCAGGGATTTTACCCTGCATATAGTCCATCACTTCTTTTTCTTTCGAGGTCAAATCAAGAGACATCTTCCATCCATGATAGTCAAATTTATCATGGAGTTTGTCTTCAACTGGGAAGTAGGATGAGGAACCCATTGAGCCTTTTGTCCTTGTCCAACTATCTTTGGTGATTGCTCTTTCACTCTTGCTTGGGCTTTGTCTTCACCTCAGCTCTGATACCATGTTAATTTTAGGCAACAACGGTATGTTCTATGCTTTAAAGCAATTTTACTTCAATTTCTTTATTTGCCGAATATCAATATCCAATTTAGCAATCACATCAACATGATAATAAAATGCAAATAGAACATAAACATAAACAGTAGAACACAAGCCAAGACAAGAGGACACAAGATGTGGCACCAACGAGGGACAAACCCCAATGTGGGGAAACCCTTTATCAATTCTTCTTATAGTCTTCAATAGTTCAACAGAGGGAGATAGTACAATTTACAAATCTTATAATTTATAACAGCAACAAAAGAGCCCTAACTAGGAAAAGTCAACGCTGGTCAACAGGGCAGATTTGACCCTCAACAAATTGATCAACTTCAGTCAACTTCGGCCTCCAAACAGCAACATGAATCAGCCCTCAAAACAACCCAAAAACAGCCCAATCAAATCTGATCAAAATAGCCAACCTGCAGTCAGCCCTAGCTGCAGTCAACGTTGGTCAAGATCAACGTTTGGCCTTGATTTCTGTGCCCAGAAATGCAGCATGCCTAAACAGAAATATCTCACCCAAAAACATAGTCAAAGGAGTCAATGTTGTTGGTCAACACATGGTCAAACAGTCTCAAAATTCGATCAACGCAATCAACGCCCAAAAACAAAAATTCGACCTCCTTTCCTTCGCACGTGTGAGAGAAAATTTTGCCCAAAAATGTGTACCCAATCAATGAGGAGAGAGAGAGAGATGTGTGAAGTAAGTGTGTCCAAATGAGGCTAAGTCATCACATATTTATAGCAAACGTTGACGATGAATAGACATGATTGTTGGGCTTCTGAACCTACGTAAGTTTATTGGCCGACCTTGACAATTTGTCCATAATCAAAATAAATTCATTCAACTTTGTTGCCTCTTTTTTCCTTGTGGGTACCTTAGCCAACTATTTCGACCCCCTTCCCACACAATTGACTTTTCCTCCAATGGGTGCATATTCCATGAGGGTTGGTGCCCACATTCCATTAGGATTGGAATTTTGGATTTCTCCTAAGTCCCACATCCCCAAAATGTCTCCAGTGCCCTGATTACAAAATTGTGCTAGACTTAGCACTTTCCCAATACTTTATGTTAATCCAATTAAACGGAAAATCAAAATTAGGGAATATTAGAATTTGTCTACACAACTAAAAGTGGGATTGACCATGCACTCAACAACAAAAATATAGAATCAATGATCACAGTTACAAATTCTCATTTGACATTAGGTTTTAATAGCTCAAGCCTCCATTCCCATGGCACATTGAAGACTTAAGAGTGGAAGCAACATGGCACGTTGATAGTGTTTTCCAGTGAGAGGCAATCAATACGTTAATAAATGAAGAACTCTTTAGTAATAGAATTTTTGTTGTAACATGTGTGTTGTTCGTGACTACCTTACTTATTCTAAACATTTATGGGATCATAATTTCTAAAATTTGTCTCTACTTGTAGGTTGTAGATTGATAAATACACCATAGCACACTTCAAACCTATGTTTGAAATTTTGTTATATGATATCTAAAATTGGCACCAACATTGTTTTACAGTGTTCTACGAGGACGCTTCCCCCCACCTGGGAAACGCGTCCCCACGCTTCCTTGCTCTCCGAGGACGAGGGGATGTCTGGGGGATGTTTCCCCACGTCACCAAAAAACAAAAACACGAGGCAACTCGAAGGGGAGCGTTTCCTCCCAAAAGATAAAATGTTTCTTGCGTTTCCAAAAAAATTGAGGTCAAATCATTAAAAAACTTGAAAAAAAAACCTATTTTTTTTATAAAATATTATAATACACTATGAATCAATGCTTCATGTATGATGAATGAATGTTCGTAGGGATGTTCCATTATTGAATTTATCTCGATAAGCCATCCAATCTTGCAAACAAAGTATAAAGCTTTCAAAAATACTCTCCTTTGCCTTAATGCTAAGCGAAGTTGTCTTTGAAGCCTCCTTGACCTAGAAAACGAAGTCCATATTCATTATTCTCTTGACTCCAATCTCCCCAAAGGAATAGGCACTAGTCTACAATAAGGTGGTCACCTTAAACCCTATCTTTTCTCTCACCATCTCCCCCTTTCTCTCACCATCTCCCCCTTTCTAGGCCTTGTACCATTAGGTCTCCTAGGGCATCATTTTTCTTGCAAACCACTCAGCCAAAAAATTCGATCTCTTTTCTCCTACTGCATTGGTGTGTCTCCTAGAACTCCTCCAAATTTGAGGTAATTCTGACAGTGGAATTGTGAGATATCCCAAGCCCTAACCTCATTATCGAATCTTGCCCTTGGTTTCCTTGGACTTGTAGCCTCATTGGGATTATCATATTTCATTTGTTAGAAATTATTTCTTTGATCCCTTTCTCTTGCCTAGTTGGGTCAAGTACATTGTTGGTTGCCAAATCCCATTACCTCGACCTGTTCCATAAGGATTTTAGGGACTAGGGAGCTCCTCCACGAGTCATATTCCTCAAAACCTAGCCCTCAAATCCTCATCAACACCTCCTAGAGAACCCTACACCTTGCTTAACAAGAAAGCAAGCCCTAATTTTGAGTTTCACTTGGGAAAGGTTTATTGGAATAACCTCTTGTCCATTTCATTGATCTACCCTTCATAGGTGATTCTCTATATCTACTAGGTCTCCTCCCATCGGTGAAAGTTCGTAAAGAGTAGGGAGCTTTAGCTGTGGTGATAATGGTGTTAGAGAATCTAGGGCAAAATAGTGTTGTGATAATTCTCTGAGACTTGATAACAATTTGTGAAGTCTTTTTACTTTTTTTTAGTTAACTTATACTTCTTCTTCTTATTAGTGCATATGTGTGTGCTTCATCAAACTGCTACCAAAACAAAATAACAAAAACACAAATTTGGCTTTCTACTAGGGACAAAACCTCTCCACTCTTGAGAGGTTAACCCTTTGTAAGTTTTCTCTTATTAAAGCTTCTTATTTGAACAACTACCAAACCCTAGACCCTTGACTAGGATGTCCTCCAAGCATGAGTCAAAACCCTTCCTCTTTCTACACTGTCACTTGCAGCACATCTTCCAGCTCTTCTTCTGGCACTTTGTCTTCCAGTACTTTTGTCTTCTAGGTAAGTAAACCCTAGAATATTAGGGCTCCTCTTCTTCGCTATAAGGAGGTCCTTCTTTGCTTATCTTGGAGACCTTGTAGACCCTTCAAAGTGTTGCCTTTAAACTGTTGTCAATATGTAACAACTTACCTCTCAAATCCTCGCACGTGTGGACAGCAAGAACCCTAGAACATTCCTTCTATTCTCGTTGGCTCTACCTCCTTTTCTCGTTGATGAGAGACGCCTTGTAGGCCTAATTTGTACCCGAAAATTGTGAGATATAATGACCTGCACCTTACTATAGTTGTAGCCGCAGGCAGCCCTTCTTTGCACGTGTGACTATGTGTATGCCCTAAAGACAGTCTTTTCTTCTTCATTGTTTCACCTTCTTTCTTCGTTGCCCTTGTAGCCCTCTATCTTACCTTTTCTCCGTCTTACTTTGTCCTCCTTCCTTGCGGATTTAGAAGATATGATTGTTTGTCAAAATGAGGAGTGGACAGCCTCTATTTATAGAGGTTTGTCCCTCCTTCTTGAACCTGACATGACTATCCCTAAAGCCAACTTGCAGTTGCATTATATTTCAACATTTATTCATCGTTTTTGCTGCTTGTAAACTTTGTTGGTGCTAGGAGAGGATTTGACCCTGCTTGGAGTTATTTCCTTGACCTTCTATGATGACTTACATGATGTAACATGCCCTGAAAGGGTCTTTTCATAATTACATTTTGACTTTGACTCTCTAGAAGCACTTCAAAATGTGTTTGACCTATTTTCAATGAGCAAGAAACTCATTGACAAATAATACAAAAATAATTTCTTTTCTTGAATAAGTACAAATATCAAAATTACATATATGAAGACCGAACCTAGTTACATCTTCTTCAACACTCCCTCTTAATTAGGGAGGTATTCATACAACATTACAAGGTGTTTGGCAATTTTCAATCTTGAAGAATTCACATAAGAGAAATCGGATTAGCAATTCATCTGTTATAGACTCATAACCATCAGCATTGTCATAGTGCAAGGCCTTGACTAACAGCTCCATCTCTTCACGAGACCATGAGTCACAATGTTGGCGAGACCAATGATTTATAGACACCTTCATCATTGTCTCTCAAGGTACATACCCACCCGGGTGTTCTCAAGTATGACCTTCTATGACTATTCTTATATTGCGTCCCCAACCCTCAAAGAATATCGGTCCTCTTGCATACTCTTGTCTTGGATGCCCTACACATCCTCAAAGAGTATCGGATGGCAGATGATTACCTAATCCTCCCATTATTTCTTCCCAAGTGAAGACAAGAATGTTGTGTCTATCTTGTGTTCACATTTCCATTCATGGCCTTCATCTAGACTTACAGCCACAAGGCCCATGAAAAGGAAAACACAATTGTCACTCCTTTGTCATCAAGTGTGATTCAAAACTCCCTCTTGAACAGGGACCTGTCAGAGCTCTCTCTTAACTAGGGACTCTTTCCTTCAACAACAGCTCCTTCTATGTGGGTCCTTCAGCTGCATGATCCCCTTCCTTTCTTGATGTAATGAAGTTTTCGATCGAACTTCTTCTTGGTAGGGCACCATCCATCCATCATTTTCATTCTTGGTTAGTCACGTCATTGCTTCGTGGAAAGTGACTATCAATTTCTTCTAGTCATCTTGGCTACTCCTTTGTCATCTTCTCCATGCTTCGGAATGCTCTCCTCATGGATGCTCCATCATACTTGTTAAGTTATATGTTTTGATATGGTAGCCCATCATGACTTCATCCTGATATTGCTTTAACGTTGTTTTTCCTTTCATTGGATGGCTTCTTCATCACGACATCTTCAGTTTTTCCTTTCGTTGGATGGCTTCTTCATCACGACATCTTCATAGACTATAATCAGTTATCTGCACCTTTATATCTCCAAGGCCTTCATAGGTGTCAAGGGTCCTTTCTTCCTTTATCAGAGTTGCCATGCCTTCTTTCAGGAGATATCTTCAAGGCCTTTTGTCAGATAGTGATTCTCGGTGATCATGGTGTTCTTCACAAGCTTGATCTCTTTCTTCATTTGCTTCTTCTCAGATAGATCGGTCAACCACCTAAAGCTTCTTGTGGAAGCATTCCTTCATCCCTTGCCTTTTGGACTTGTCAGCATTTCTTCTTGCTTCTTAGTCAGCAATCTTATGCTTCTAATGTGAGCATGTTCTTTTCTTGACCTTTATTGCATCGTGGTACATGCCTTTGAGCATGTTCTTGGTGAAAGAGATCATTTCATGCTTGATCATGTTATAGAACTATACCCATAACTCAATAATATACAAATGATTACATGACTTAAACTTTGATGTATACATACCTCATCTTGATCCTCCTTGATCATTCTTTGGTGTGGCCCGTCTTGCTTCATCTTCGCATGCCTACATACCATCCCTTTCTTGAATTCCTTGAGTGGCATTCCAAATGAGACATCTGCCTTGGTTCACGAACCTTCTCTTGAAGATTCCATCATAGGATTTTTAAAGATCCTCGCCTTGCAAATGTTTCCTACCTTTGATGATTTAGGTCTTCTAAGATTCTTATCATGATCAAGTTTTCTTCCATCATAAATGATGTCCTATTCTAGGTATGTTCCTTCTACATGAATATCTTTGAGCTATACTCTAGAAGATATCCTACTTATGCATTTTTGTTCTTCTCATAAATGCTACATCTACATGAGTGTCTAGCACTCCATGTACATCATGCTGCTAGATTCTAGAGGGTAATTCTAGCCATGCAATTTAATTTATTCCTACATGCTCCTATTCTACTCAAAACTTTGAAAGAAGTCTTAGAAGGAAAGAGTTTGACCTAGTCATAGTAGAGATCTGGAGGATCTTCCTTCTTTTGCTTCTTTCCTTACTCTTCCACCTCTTGAGTTATATGAGCTTCCTCTCTTTCTCTTGTTGTTGTTGTCCTTCTTAAGCTTGGGACAATTACTTTTCTAGTGTCCATATTCCTGGCATCCAAAACATTGGATCTTGGACATGTCTTTGTTGTTTGTTCTTCGTGGACCAAACTTGCCAAATTTACCCTTTCTTTTGGACATGATAGCAAATGCTTGCTCCTTTGATCCCACATCTTCTTTCGCCTTAAGTCTAGTCTTCTATGTTCTGCATAAAGACAAATATCACTGAGAGTGGTTGCTTCCTTCTTGGCATAAATGCTTGGTGTGAAGTTTCCCCACTCCTTGGGTAGAGCATTGAATACAACGATTGTCATCTCTCTATCAGACATGACTTCCCCAAGCTCTTTGTTGAAGAAAGTGTACCTAGGTTCGGTCTTCATAATGACATGATCTTTGTAGATGACGTAATAAAGAGAACAAATTATTTTTTTATATCTTGCTACATGGGTTTCATGAGCAAGAAGTGTCATTAGGTCAAAGACTTCTTCTTGATGTCTTTAGGATTTTATTTATATGTCAAACAGCCATGTCATGTATTAAGAAGCTCATTATGAGCCTATGTGTAATGTACTCTAGTCTACAAAATGTGTAGAAGCCCTCCAAAGACCAAGCATAATCCTCCAGGAAGTCTTCAAGCAAAAACAAGAAGGAATCCATCATGTCAGCTCCAAAAATAAAATTAAATGGGCAAAAGGAAGACTTGTCGGCTAGAAGAAATAGTCACAACGTTTCACTTGGTAACGTCGGCTCAAAATACATAGGGTCAACGCAAAATATACAAGGAAAAACTCGCATTTCTCTCTGAAATTTCGGGTGATTAAAGGAGCAGAAATCCGCATCAAAGGAGGGATAGATCTAGCGTTTAACTGCTACCTCGAATGGGTATAAGGAGCAGAAGACCCTGGGTTAATCTCATTCTCGGCATACCTGTGAATTGAAGATGCAAATCTCGAATAGATGGAGTAGAGATCTCATTCTCAGCATACCTGTGTATTGTAGGTGTAGATCTCGAATGGATGGAGCAGAGAGGACTTTGGATGAAGACACAGCATTGACATGCGTTTTAGATATTCTTGGCATAGTCATGACAATCTCGACATGAAGTCTTACCGTCTTGATATATTTAGTATTACAGTATACAGATCTATTTCCTAGCAATCTTATTACGCATCTCGGTGTTATTACAACAACGTTGTTAAAAGTCTCAGCATATATATATATATATATATATATATATGTGCTCCTACCTCCTCGCAAATCCTCATCAAATCTCAAATGCAATACTAAACTTGGTTACAATATTGGCGAAGGTGAAGACCCAACCCTCATCTCAGTGACCATCACACTTTCGGTGTAATGCGATGGAGCATTATAATAATCCCTTCATAACACGAAGGAACAGAACCATAGCATCTGCATAATAAGAAGAAACAATGACAAGGAAGATTAGTCTCATCAAGTTGAGAAGATCACAGTCTCAGTATGGTCTCATGATCCTATCTTAGTTATGATCCCAGTCTTGAAGGTCATGATCTCAATGAAGACAAGAGATCTCAGTGACATGATGAAGAGGTCGTAATGAAGATCTCAGTGACATGTTGAAGAGGCAATAATGAAGATCTCAGTGATGCAAAAGTGATGGCTTCAATGGTGCAACAATCATAACGATCCCAGTAGTGTTCGAGGCAAAGGATTGATGTCTTGGTCTTGGAGAGGCAGAATGTGTCAAGGGTCATGGTCTTGGTATTCGTCAATTGGAATCCCTATAAGACTTATGCGTGGATTTTCCACTCCAAGAGGGAGAGGTTTTGAGCCTGGCAGAAAGCCAAATACTTTGTGTTCTTGTCTCTTTTGTTTTGGTAGCAGCTTGATGAAGTAATCACACACACTAATAATGATCGAAGATCAAGTTAAGATTAATTATATAAATGCTTCACAAATTGTTACCATCTTAAGAATAATCACTCTAATTTCTGAATGCCCTAGATTCTTCAACACTCTTGAAGTTGATCTCTCATCTCAGAGATTTTCATGAAGTAGGGAGTTATTCCTTCCTTTGTTATCTTCATCTTGTATAATTCATTCCTCAGATATAATACTTCTCCGGTGGTGGATACCGCGAATAGCTCTACTAGCTTATCATAAATTTCTTTTGATGTCTCAAACTTGGAGACATAGGGAATGAGAGAGTCCTTGATTGGTTCTATTAGAATCCTTTGAACTCTTGTCTCATCCTTATTGTACTTGGCTAAGGCTTGAGTCTATTCCTTAAGCAAGGACAGTGATGTTCCCCTTGACATATTCTAGGAGCTCATTCTCCTTGAGAAGTAGATCAATCCTCTTCTTCCATGCATGAAAGTTATTGGTGCCTACCAATTTATTGCTTTCCTTGCAAAAAGACATTGATGTATATTCAAAAGGGGACATGTACTTACTTGACAGACTTTGAGATTTGATGGATTTGCTTCCTCCTTGAAAGCTTGATGGCTTGTCTTCCCTGGATCTTGGTGTCCTTCAAGTTGTCTTCTCCAAGTGGACTTGCTTGGTGATGAGGTGTGCTTGAAGACTTGTAGCTTGATGTAGATCTGTTGTTCTTTCTAGGTGCCTTTATATAAGGCTCTCCTTCTAGCTTTGTAGCCCTCATTAATGATGGATTGTAGACCCTTCATGTCCTTGAAGTGGTTGAGACTTCTAGGTTTGATGCTTGAGTGTTCTTGAGTTCCCCTTTCCTTGATGTGTCAACCTTTCTCTGAAACCATGTTAGAGAATCTAGGGCAAAGGAGTGTTGTGATGATTCTCTGAGACTTGATAACATTTTGTGAAGTCTTTTTACTTTTTCTTAGTTAGCTTATACTTCTTCTTGTTATTAGTGCATATGTGTGTGCTTCATCACACTGCTACCAAAACAAAATACAAGAACACAAATTTGGCTCTCTGCCAAGGGACCCTCTCCACTCTTGAGAGGGGAACCCTTTGTAAGTTTTTCTCTTATTGAAGCTTCTTATTTGAACAACTGCCAAACCCTAGACCCTTGACTAGGATGTCCTCCAAGCATGAGTTAAAATCCTTCTTTCTAATCTGTCACTTCTGGCACATCCTCCGTCTCTTCTTCCGACACTTCAATACTTTTGTCTTCTAGGCTAGTAAACCCTAGAATATTAGGGCTCCTCTTCTTTGCTATAAGGACGTCCTTCTTCGCTTATCTTGGAGACCTTGTAGACCTTTCTCTACATCCAAATGATACCCTTCAAAGTGTTACCTTCAAACTGTTGTCAATTTGTAACAACTTACCTCTGAAATCCTCACACGTGTGGACAGCAAGAACCCTAGAACATTCCTTCTATTCTCGTTGGCTCTACTTCCTTTTCTCGCTAATGAGAGAGGCCTTGCAAGCCTAATTTGTACCCGAAAACTATGTCACATGGTTCAAGTTCGAATTCAAATTCGGAAACAATTAAGTTTGATTCGAATTCAAATTTTCCGATGAGGTTCGTATGAGGTTTGGCAATAAGTAGCAGTTAGCACCCACGAGCCACAAATCACGACCACTATTAACTTCACGGTTTGGGCGGCGGGGACAAGCAACGTCTAGAAATTGAATTCAGGAAATTACAGAGAATACAACACGAAACGGCAGCACTGAGCACAATAGAGCGAGTACACTCATATTGAAATTGGTTTGTGAAAATATATCGACAACCATGGTAAATAAAGACAAACTAGTGTCCACCGCGGGAAACTAATTGGTGGGAAGCGGAACAAGAGAAAACCATGTGTTGCCCATGTTTTTTTCTCATAAACCATAAAACAACTAACAAAAACCTCCCGAAATCTAACCTCGAACCCCAAAAAAAAATTAAAATTATAAAATTGGGCTTCAAGTTCGAATTCATTGGGATTCGAATTTGAGGTTTGGCTATCAAGTTCAAATTCGTTGAGGTTCGAATTTGAGTTTTAACTATCCGGTTCAAATTCGTTGACGTTCGAATTTCAGGTTCGACTATCAGGTTCGCAGAACCTGAATGAATTTGAAAAAAAAAAAAAATTGGGTTCGCCGAATTTCGAACCTCAAGGTTCAAATTCAATAAACCTTGTGACATAGCCTGAAAATTGTGAGATATCATGACCTGCAC
Source organism: Pinus taeda (assembly GCA_000404065.3). Taxonomy (NCBI): domain Eukaryota; kingdom Viridiplantae; phylum Streptophyta; class Pinopsida; order Pinales; family Pinaceae; genus Pinus; species Pinus taeda. Next base: position 37,920 of record APFE030253390.1, on the reverse strand, counting down.
CTTACTGTAGTTGTAGCCGCAGGCAGCCCTTACTTCTCCGCACGTGTGACTATGTGTATGCCCTAAAGACAGTGTTTTCTTCTTCGATGTTTCACCTTCTTTCTTCGCTACCCTTGTAGCCCTCTTTCTTACCTTTTCTTCGTCTTACTTTGTCCTCCTTGATTGTGGATTTCAAAGATATGATTGCGTGTCCAAATGAGGAGTGGACAACCTCTATTTATAGAGGTTTGTCCCTCCTTATTGAAGCCGACATGATTGTCCCTAAAGCCAACTTGCATTATATTTCAACATTTATTCATCGTTTTTGTTGCTTGTAGACTTCGTTGGTGCTAGGAGAGGATTTGGCCATGCTTGGAGTTGTTTCCTTGACCTTGTATGATGACTTACGTGATGTAACATGCCATGATAGGGTCTTTTCATAATTACATTTTGACTTTGACTCTCTAGAAGCACTTCAAAATGTGCTTGACCTATTTTCAATGAGCAAGAAACTCATTGACAAATAATACTAAAATAATCTCTTTTCTTGAATAAGTACAAATATCAAAATTACATATATGAAGACCAAACCTAGTTACATCTTCTTCAACAAGTGGGCTATAGCTCCATTGTTGCTCTTGACCTAGCAAGTGCCCCTCTAGGATGATCTTTAGATCAATCCTACAGCTCTCGATGAGAGGGATCCAAGAAAAATATCAGTTGCCATTAATAAGATATCCGACATGGAGTTTGGCCCTAGTTGCCAATTTTAACAAAACCCCTACTAGTACTAGCCCTTGGAAGAATTTAACTTGGTCAAGGAAAAAATATAATTCTTAAGGTGAAACCCACATAAGTACAAAAGTACATGTCAGTCTGGGCAAGCTAATTTGACCCCTTGAGACACATAAATAGACCACTTGTCACATCACTTTGGAGCATCATCACAAGCATCTCTCTTCTCTTGATTGGTTTGACTTGCCCTGAAATAGCAGGGTTATGAGCTAACACTTGCAAAGGGAAGGAGGATAATTATGTTTTCTGAATTGACATTCTGATTGGAAAAGTTTGACTAGCCTTTGATCAATGTTGACTTGGCTTGACCAAATTTGGATCTATTCTTGGAGGCCAAGTTGACTACTCTTTTGACCGAATTTTTCTTAGCACTTTGACCCATATTCGCCGCAGGGTTTCCACAAGTCAAAGGTTGACTTTGACCTAATTTGTATGGGCTGAAGTTTCACCCCCTCCGCTCCTGCTCCCAACTCGCGCTCCGAGCGAGAGTGCCTCTGGAGCACACTCCCTAAAAAAATGCTACTTGCCTTTTCGGGAGCGTTTATCCCTTTTTGCAAAAAAAAAAAAAAAATGTTGTAAGGTTCCAAATGCAATTTTTTTTTCAAAGAAACAAAAAAGTTTTGAGTGGGGCATCTTAATGATCAAGCCTATGGCCCTAGTATTGATATGTGATTCCATAGTATTGATATGTGATTCATGGTAATGTTACATTCTTAAAGTAAAAATGACATTCTCCTTAATCTACTTTTTCATCCTTTTACTTAAATTTTTAAAATTACCATGAAATAACTCGGGATGTTTGTGTTAAAATTGGCAACTAGGGCCAAACTCCATGTGGGTCATCTTATTAATGGCAACTGATATTTTTTTTGGATCCCTTTCATCGAGAGGTGTAGGATTGATCTAAAGATCATCCGATTCCGATAAGTATTCATGGAGATATGAATTTATTTGTGTTATGGGACAATTCGTCAAGGTTGGACAGCAACCAAATAAACCCCACTTGTGCTAAACATTTTAGTATAAATAGAGGTGCCTTGAAATTCATTTGGACAAACATCCTCTTGCTGATCTCTTCCTCTCCACTTGTCTTTGGGTTTTGGTGGGAGGAGAGATCTAAAGAGGATACACTGCCTTAGAGGATGCCCTAGATCCTAACGCTATCATGGAGGAGATTTTAACGCAGTGAAGGAAGCCTACATAATGCAGCAAGGAGAGATTTAATTGCTGGTCTGAAAGAGAAGCCCTTCACTGCCCTATACACAGCGTTGTGGAGAGCCTTACGCTACCCTATACATAACTCTATTGGAGAACCCTATGCTGCCCTATACACAGCTCTATTGGAGATCCCTACGCTGCCCTATACACAACTCTATGGAGTGCCCTACGCTTCCCTATACACAGCTCTATTGGAGAACCCTATGCTGCCCTATACACAGCTCTATTGGAGAGCCCTACGCTGCCCTATACACAGCTCTATGCAAAGAGCTACGCTGTCCTATACACAACTCTATTGGAGAGCCCTATGCTGCCCTATACGCAGCTCTATGGAGAGCCCTACGTTGCCTTATACGCAGCCCTATGGAGAAGCTCTATGCTGCCCTAACTGCAGTCCTCCAGGTGATATAAAGGAAGACTATTCAAGCATGCCCCAATCACAGCCATGGAGGAAGGAAGGTCTGAAAGCGACTTGTATGACATGGAGAAGAGTGTTGAAGGGTATACATTGAATCTATCCAGCAAGGCAGCATATGTTAGGACTGTGTTGATAATAGTACAGTCACTTGGATGGAGAAAACAATGATGATACATTGAAGCAGCATGATGTTGCATGCAGCAGATATATTGCAGCAGCATGTTGATGAATGTTGCAGCATGATGGGTACAGCGATGAAGTGTATCATAGCATAATGAGGGGCAACACAATGATGAGGTACAGCAGTATGATATAGCATGTTTATAGTGTTGCTAGTATAACACATTGGAACAACAGCATGATACATAGTGCAACAAGTACAACTAGCATGCCAGGGACAACAAGCATGCTCGGGACAACAAGAAAGCAAGGGACAGTAAGCTAGCTAGATGCAGCAAACGCATAGGTCAGTATGGCAACATGGTGCAGCAATGGCACATGATGCAGTACAGTGATGGGTACTGTCATGATTGATGAAGCATGATGAGATGCAGCATTGTAATGATGGGTGCAGCATGGTGCAGCACGGTGAGGCACAGCATGATGACGAGATGCAGCACGATGATAGGTGAAGGAGTCACCATGGAAAATCAATTGAAGCAGCATGTCTTCAACTGATCTCATGTATCATCTTCTTAGAGATGATCTATGCTCTCATCTAGATAAGTCAAAATGTTGAGTTCATTTGTAAATGTACTATCTCTCTCTCTCCCTCTCTACTGAACTATTGAAGAACATATAAGAAGAATTGATCAAGGGTTTCCCCACATTGGGGTTTGTCCTTGGCTAGCACCATATCTTGTGTCCTCTTGTCTTCTGCGATTTATGTTTATATTCTATCTGCAGTTTACTTTAATGTTGATGTGCTTGCTAATCTGGAAAATATATTGAGCTAACTATGAAAATTGAAATAAATTTCTCTAAGCATAGAACATACCTAAACTTAACAGTTGGAGAGTGGTTCTGACCTCATTGGATTTCATATGTAGAAAGTAGAATTTTAGATTTCATTCAAAATCTAGCAGACTTATCAGTTTTTCAGGATTTCAAGATTGGGGGGATTGCAATGTTTCCATTGAATTTTGTCATGTATTAAGGTATGGAACTCGTATTTAATCAAGAGCACCAATCCCTCTATGTACCTTGATGTTATGGACATTGGTTGTCGAACTCCTCTATCATGACCCTACTAAAAGTGTACGCATCACTCAAACAAAATCTTGACTTGACATGCTATGAGGGTGATATTAATGACAAAGATCCTGATTTTCCAACAAGACTAAAAAATTAGACATTTCTCGTGGTGGCAAGAGGCCCTAGCATAAGCAATAGATAATAGATTTATTTGTCTTTCCTAGTTGCTAGGAGTTTTTATAACTATTGACTCTTTCATATTTATTATGATATTTTTTTAAACAATATATGACAATTTAAGTTTGAAGTTGGCAATTACATCTCATTAGTAATGAATTATGAATATGATGCTTCATGAAAGTTGAAAGTTGTTTCATTTCATTTCATTTTATAACATTTCATTTCACGTTAGATATTATTTGTTGTAATGGTTACACTTAGCTTACAAGTACAACTTTGGTGATCAATGATGATAAATGTTATATATTGAATTTTGAAAGCTTGAAACTTTAAGATTGATAAATCATGAGACTCAATATATTGTATGTTACTATGTTACTAACTTGTGGATGTGGTTGATGAAGATTCTAACTTCTAGATGATTGTTGTTATATGGTTCAATCTATGTTATATAAAAAACGCTCCGGGATTCACTCCCAAACTGGGAGCTTCTGAAAATGTCGCTCCCGCTCCCAAGTAACCATGGTTTTGACTGCATTTGACCGATCTTGGAAGGCCGAATTCAATGCTGTTTTGACCGAGCTATTTAGACGACTGTTGGACGTTGACCATTGACTGATTGGAGCTGCTACTACTGCTGTTGACTTTTACCAGAATTGCAGACTTGACTTGTTGACCAAATTTGACTTTTGAGCTCATCTTGTTAATATTGGTTGGTTTCTTGGATAGTCAAATGTTTGACTTTGACTCTTTTGTTAATGAATTGGAACATTCCATCTCTCTGCTAAACATTTGATGACAATCTAATAGAAGAAGAATTTTGAAAGGGTTTTCCCCCTTGTGGGGCTTTTCCCTGGTCTTTGACCAAATACTGTTTCTCTTGTTTTTGGTTGTCTTCTATTGTGCATTGGATTTACTGTTCTATCTACAATTGCTTATTGTTACTGGAATATTGAATTATATTGGATAAGTTGATTGCTAATTGAAGAAGAATTGGTAAAAGTGATTGTGTTAAGCATAGAACACTGGAAAATTAACATTGTTGACATAGGAAATCTGAAAAATTCAATTTGATTTCAAATGAGAAAATTACATGCATGATGTATAAGGTATGATGTTACTAGTTTAGAATTTATTATTTATTATTTATTGTTGATGAAGCTCATTCCCAACATGAATACAAAAGCTGGAAAACCAACTATGATTAGGCTTTTGATTCCCCAATTCCTAATTTTGGGACAGATGCCGCAGCCACACCGAAATCGACTACTGATCCCAGTCACACCCATAATTCATGTAATATTGATTCATTTACATTGCAACATAATTGGGAATTCTAAGCCTTTGTGATCTCGAGCCTTGCCCTGCTTTTAAGAGGGCGCAGGCAATTTGGCAAGTTGTGTCTGGTTCTTGATCTTCTAAATTTGAGAGCCCCGAGGATGTTTGGGATCTGATGCCACAGCAATGGTAAAGTCAATATTTCATCTAAGTTTGCTAGGATGAGATGCAAAGAAAGGTCTCTTTTTTCCAAAAGAAAGAACATCATTAGTGGTATACCTAATCTACTCTTAGTTGGGCCCAAAAGCATATTGGTTAAAGCAATTTTTTTTCAAGGGCTTTGCCTCCTAATACTTGTTGATTTTCTTTTTAAATTGTATTTTCATGGGTTAGGGTCGTTCTGGATAGACTGGAGATGCAAGAACAAGAATCCATTCCATATTTATGTGACCAAGGATTTTTTGTTATGGTGAGGCACACCTCTAATGCTGTTAAGTGTCTGAACAAAAAGTAGGGGATAAAGGACCCTATAGCACACTGGCTGCAACAATGCCAATCCATCTAGAAACCACACTCCTCTTTTAAACAAGAGGTTTGAGGGTAGCCTCTACTCCAACTAGGGTTGACTAACAACTGTACGCTGATGTAAAGACACAAAACACTTTGCCACATAATAATCAACTTCTGTAGCACAAATAGACTATCAATGTCATTGATGTCAACCATGTACAACCTTCACCACATGGAAGGATTGATGACGGGCATGTTTTGTCCCCTCACTTGATTGGAACAATCTGATGGGTGATTACTAATTACCTAGCATTTAATCAATTGCAGTGCATCCTAACTAGATTCTAGATCAATTGAATGACATACTAACTTGCTTATCTCATAGATGTGTGTCAAATAAAATTGTCAAAGGGTGAAGAAGGCTCATCCCAACAACAATAGCTCCTTGTTCATATGATTTTTGGTTTGTTTCTTGTCTGTAATATGGTTACTGGCATATTCTTATCCTAGGGTTTGTGGCATTTTTGCTACTTTCTGTTTTGTAGTAAACACTTCTTTGTTGTTGTTGTTGTTGCCAATCAATGACATAAGAAATTATTTGTCATGAAAGAATACTTGAGTTTCACCTAAGTAGCTTTTTAAATGTTTTATCAATAAAACAAATAATGTATGTACTTGGTAGAAGGGTCAAATCCCAGTGGGAAACTCAACCACGAAATAGATATAGGATAGGTGTAACAATACTTCCCATCAACAAAGATAACCTAGAACATCACCTTGAACAGTCACATAAAACATTGTAGCAAAATGCGTCTCCCATGAATTTTCCAAGTAGTTATGTTTTTTCTGTGTTAGATTCAAATCCTAAAATTTGGAATTTTCAGTTAATAAAGGAAACAGTCACAAAAAACTTTTCTTATTGATGTATATGCAGTATCAAAGAGCAATGGTACAGAAATTGTACCATTAAAAGTTGTCCTTTTCTACGGTACTTTTCAGACAACATGTAAAACATACTAGATGCGAGAAATGCAGACTCCCTTGTTTTCAGTCCCTGTAAAAGGCAGAAAATGAATCAAAACAACAGAACAATGTAACATGTGAAACCACTATAAGCATGCTCCAGGAAAAGCCAAACACTATATATTTATAAAACCTTCTTGCCTAACAGATAAATATCTCACATTTGAAACAAGAGTTAATGCCCTCTCCTTCAGATCTTCAATAGTGGAGCCAGAACTCGAGAAAGTTCTTGCTGCCAAAACCCTGTCAGTTTGAGCTTCAAGAAATTCATCATACATGAGCTTTTGTTGAAACTCTAAGAGAGATTCTGGGTTATCTTTCACACAACTTTCCCAAAATTTTATAGAGTTGACAGCAGTTCCAAACTTTTCCATTAAAATAGAAAGACTCTTTTCAGGAAATGATACACAACAAAGAGCATGGCTAAGCCTGTTCTCTCTCCAAAGAAGAGCGCAGCATTTTTCAGAGCCCATCTTCTTCCGAGAGTTGAAAATGTTGAGAACCAATTCCTGAAGCTTTGACTGCAGATATGTAAATCCCTGAAGTCATCCCAAGAGAAATCATCACTAACAAAATTCCTACATCTAGGCAGCCATCAAAAAGAAAAATTGACCCAAAAATTAAAATGCAACCATAAAACTGCACTTGTGTATGAAAATAGCATGCCATGCATGCAAACTGGATAGTAAAAAAGTCATCCTCACCTTTAATGCTAGTAACTCCAACATATTGAGTAATAAAGGAATTGAAGTATCAGTTAACCAATCCTTCTCCAAGTCATTTGACTCAAGGCATTCATAACTATCTATTTGTTCCCACAGTTTCATAGCTAAGCTAATATCCTCACAAATTACCTGCTTCAGGTTAAAAATCAGAGAAAACATTCTCAATATTTATAAAGAACAAACACCATGGTTAGAACAGCAAACAGGCCAACTGCAGCTGATAATTTTAAAACTAATAGTGTATTGTAGCAGACCACAAAAAATATCCACATTTGGCAATTGAGAATCCCATATGTCAACAGTTACAGCCACGTAAATATTTGTGTTTGGAATAGTTCTGACCTCTGAATTTGCATTTGTTTCCTGGGTACAGATTGCATGGACACAATATGTAACAGCAAGTTGGTGACGCACATGATCCAGGAAAAAACTATTGCCATTAGGATTATAATCTTCATCTAGCACATCTCTCTGTTCAAGAAGTTATAATGTTAATAGTCAATTAGTATACTTCCAGCAGAATTCCTTCTTCAAGTTGATAAATTCAGTTCAATAAAATCTAAAATAGCCTTGGAAATGTTGAAGAAGTTACAAGCAGAAACGAATCTTACCAAAAGTAAGATGGCATCTGACAGACATTCCATGCATCTGCCTGAGCCTGCAGCACCAGTCAGTCTAGCTATCTTCGTCTGCTCCAAGAGAACTCTTGATCTCTCTAATGAAAATTCCTTGGTAACATACACGTCATCCAATAGCAATTCCACAATTCCTTTACGCATAAACCTTGAATGTTCAGATTCTATTTTAGAATAAGCCAGGAGCTCCTGTCAAGTTAACATATTTAAAGTTTGGACATCAATGCCTGCATATCTGTTTCCTCTTCCAAAGATTTAGAAAGATAGTATAAGCAAAATGCATTCAAGACAATCTTCAGAACAGCAGATTGCTTAGACCACCTCTTCTAGGAGCATGCCTAATGTCCCCATAGGCAAAGAACAGCCAGTGCTGGACAAAACCTTGTAGAGTGTGAGATTTTGCACTGATGCCTCATCTATATCAATCTCCTTGTAATCTACAGAAACAATCTGAATAAAAATACAACATAAGTTATGAAAGTGCACTAACAAATAAACTCTTAGATCATATGCTTAAAGTTTCAATGTACCTTAACCCAAAGCTTCACAAGGGTACGGAGATTATTCGGACTCGACAACTGTGTATCGACATTGGTCCAATGTAAGAGACAATCTATGACATTTTCTCTAGCTTCTTTTCTTCCACTTCTTTGTAGTGTATCAACTAAAACAACACTTTTTCCACAAGCATCAGAAACTGATTCAGACATGCTGTCTCTCATGCTACAGCCAAACCCAGATGCCATACTTTCATCTGACAGGAGATTTTTTAGTAAGGACACCCGGGTCCATGCAGCCTTGTAAGCTAACTTTAGAGGACCACAAGCCTGCAAAATATTCATTAAGCAAAGCAAAGCATTGACAACATAAACACAGGGTTCTTCAAGAAGAAAAATGGCAGTTAAAGAATTAGAACATACACTGAAAATCAATTTAGCGTTCATATTGAAAGGTTACATAATGCGCCAAATAGAAATAGATAACTTAAGAGCAAAACCTAATTTCTTACCCAATCATATTGCTTCATATTGAACATTGCCACCCCAATATTATACATATAAGATATTAACCATTTTAACTCTTTAACTTCAATCCAACTTCCTGAAATAAGTGTATCTACAGCTTCCAAACATTCCTGGATCATACAGAAGCAAAACAAAATTTATCACCCTTATAATCATAATTATGATTTTTCTCACATGCAATAAGCTGCTCAAATATTTCTATGATTTACATTAATATGTAGGAAGGCAGGGTGATGATCCTACCTGAACAGCTTCTTGATGCATGAGCGACAGTTTGAGTGTTGCACTTCCAGCAAGGAGTAGTGTCTGGCAGACCTTACGAAGCTCTTTTCTTTCTTCCACTGTAACAAAGTTAGAACTGCAGAACATTATAAGTCAACAGCGACATCATAAATGAACCTCACAAAATGCAGCAGAACTTGTGTGAGAAAAGACAACTGTAACACAAGATATTGTCAAGAATTATATCTGATCACCTGAAACCAACAATGAATACTTGCATAAAGAGATGGAAAGCTTGTTCCAAGGAAGGATGCCAAACCGAAGTCTTGGTAGTTATACTACTAGCTGTGAAAATGTCCCATTCCTGTTGTATATATCCTGCAAATACCTTCCATAGGAATTCCAGAGCCTTGGAAATACTAATCAATGATTCACCTATCCACCTGTGATTATTGTTGCTCACTGCATAAGTCTTAGATTTACCATCACATAGTGCCCCATTATTTCCATGCTTCTGAACAACCAATTCTCCAGATGTCCACTTAAACTTCTCAATAGTACTTTGAATTATTCTAACTGATTTTGAGAGAAGTACTGAATCTTGATTTTCAACATGTATGGGAATCTTTGGAGCTTCGGATACATCATCCTCAATATAAATAGCATCATCATTACATACACCTGAAATCTTTATGTCTTCAAAACCCAAGCTAACTGCATAGATATGTAAAACCGCAGCAAGAGGAAATGTGGATCCCTGGTAAAAAAGAGACCATTTAGACACCACACATTAATTTTAAATATAACAGCTTCAATAAGTCAAACAGTAGATAGCTTACGAACTATTTGCTATTTCATGTGGCAATATATGGGGTGAATGAAGGTGCAATTACATGGACAGAGGTGGCTTCTTGAGTGCTTCAGAGATAAAAATGCTCCAAGAGTTAGGACTATACAGTACAATTAATTGATGATGATGATCTATTAAAAATGCTTGAAGGCAATAATCTTCTCTCTGCTGCGACAATGTGTTGTAGTGTGCACTTTGGAGCACCCCTGCTCATTTGTTTTGTTTTCCCATGTAGTCTTTGAAGAGAGGCATGGGATGGGAGATAGCTAAAGCCTGGAGTTGATCCCCACCCACTGTTTCAACCATCACAGAAGGAACAGTGCAGCAGATTGCAGTAGAAGCATTATAAATAGATGGATGGATTGATTAATGGACCTGCACGAATTGCCACAAGCAAGGACACAGAGACTGGATGAACAATAATCTTTGAAGGATTGGAGGAATATCTGGTCAGTAGTTAGGGCACAATATACCATGAATCATCTTGCAAAGGGCAAAATCTGATCAGGTTGTTACTGAGTTGTTCAGTACTTCTTCGTGATATCTTCTTCCTGTTTAAAAGGAGTCTTCAAGGCAGCGATTCAAGGAAAGAAATCACAACAGACAAGCTAGATTGAACTCATCGTGGTCACGAGGAATCTGATATGCACGAACTGGGGACTCTACAAGTCTTCACAAGCGGAGAAAGCAAACAACAGTGAATGACAAAAGTCAAACCAGCGACTAGGGTAGTCACAGAATTATGGAAAATGCAAAACAAATGACCAAAGAAACATCTGATCAGCCAAGAGAGTATTCACACTACAACTATAAAACCTACAGAGCAAAACCTATATAAGCTGTAGATTTACTGATCAGGCCATTTACATGCATATATAAGATTCTAGCTTTAGGACCTTCCAAAGAACAGCAGCATGAAATATCTTCATATCTACCACGATCAATTACCAAAATCTGTGTTGTGCCAAATTCAAAGAAGATTTGGTGCACTTAGGGAATCTGTCTATACACAAATTATTAAAAAAAAAGTAGATTATATGTAAAAATTATTAAAACAAAGTCCTTGTCAGTTCCTAAGGATGGGATGGTTCAGAAAAGTAGAGGCTTCGGTGCTGCAGAAGGAAAGGGATGATGAGGAATCAGTGGATTATTTGAACAATCAATGCAAAGGATTGAGAATAAACTAAAACTTACCTGTCTCAGTGGGTTTACCATCAGATCCTTCCTTTTATATGTATGCAGTGCTTGCATGTCTAGAACTGTAGGTAGACCGTAGGAGAAGTGGATCTTCCATTCTCCATAAGGGAAGCCTTTATCCTCTTCCTCTAGTCATGGAAGAAGGAAAAAGGCATAATTTAGTCATGTAGAGAGCATCCAGTGGATTTGACAGGTGAGCAATACCATGTCCTGTGGCCTGCTCTGCCGAGGTCTTGATCACACACAAGTTCACCATCTCTTGTTCACCAAACGAGTTTGGAGGGTTGCTAAAGCTAGGATTTAAGCCACTTAGAGAAACAGGCAGATCAATCTACTCCTCTGGTTGGAAAATCATCATATCTAACAAAAGAAGAATTGCATGATCGCTCTGTCAGCAGAGGCCGTGTACAGTAATTAGAAACAGGAGGAAAAATGTGCTGAGGGGGGTAAGTTACAGTAGGAAAATTTAGCTAGTAAAACAGCAAGAAGAAAGAACAAATATGGCGGTTCCATATGGAATCAGGCACAAAACCAACCTAATTTGCCTAAACCATCTGGCTCTGTACACATTTACATGACTAATACATGGGCCCAGTCCTCTGGTTCAGAAATTATCAGATATAACTAAAGAAGAACTGCATGATGTCTCTCACAGTAGGGGCTGTGCGCAGGAATTAGACACAGAAGAAGGAGAAATGTGCCAGAACCAAATTAATTCTGCCAAAACCAGCCAGTGCCTGACCGTTTCTGCTACTAATCTTGCTTTCAAACCAGAAAAGGCCAGTTCCCGAGCCATTTCTGGTCGAAATAACACTTTCAAACTGGAAAAGGCCGTTCCATATGGAATCAGGCACAAAAGCAACCTAATTTGCCTAAACCAGCTGGTTCTGTAAAGTCATATGAATAGCACATGGGACCACTAAAGTCCCTAAAAATTTACAAATGTATTAAATAAAAAGAATAAAAGCGTAACTTTTCATTACCATTTGTTAGAAATTCGTCTGCAAGCTAGAATTTCTTATCATGATAATTACTTGTGACTGATATATATGTTTCCTTATAGCATTTACTTCATTAAGTTATGTCATCAAGGAATTACACATTCAAAACATAACAAAAAGCAGAGATCATAGTGGACAAGAAACAAGAGACACCAGAAATTAGGCCAGTGGCCAGGGGACAACCCACAAGGGGAATACCCAGCAAACCTTTCCTTATAGAATCTTTGTCAACAGGAGAAGTCCAAGTCATAGTAACAGCTAATCCCTCAAATGCAAAATAAGCCCTCCATGAAAACACTGGTCCATCAGAATGTTGCCACAAGTCTGTCCAAGATATGCTTCTTGTCTGTCCTTAATAATGCCTCAGAAATTCCACATGGCTTGCCTCAAAATTCATACGAACTGCCACAGGTAGCTAATATACCACAGGAACATAGTGCTACAGATAACAAAAAGCAGAGATCATAGTGGACAAGAAACAAGAGACCCCAGAGATTAGGCCAGTGGCCAGGGCACAACCCACAAGGGGAATACCCAGCAAACCTTTCCTTATAGAATCTTTGTCAACAGGAGAAGTCCAAGTCATAGTAACAGCTAATCCCTCAAATGCAAAATAAGCCCTCCATGAAAACACTGGTCCATCAGAATGTTGCCACAAGTCTGTCCAAGATATGCTTCTTGTCTGTCCTTAATAATGCCTCAGAAATTTCACATGGCTTGCCTCAAAATTCATACGAACTGCCACAGGTAGCTAACATACCACAGGAACATAGTGCTACAGATAGCTCGGATGGCTTAGGAACATAGTGCCACAGATAACTCGGATGTTTCAGGAATGATGTACGAACTGTCTCGGAAATGTCCTTGATTCTGCCACAGATATATGAGCTTTGGAGGAGGACGAATTGGAGTATAACTAGGTTCGGTCTTCATAATGACATATGTAATCATGATTTTATGTATTCAATGTAAAGAGAAAAATAAATTTATTATTGTTGTTTTTGAGGCATGGGTTTCATGCACAAGGAAAATTTATTTTTAGCTCAAGCACCCATTGAGTGTTTCTAGGTTTGTCATAGGGTCAATTCAGTAATTGTCTTTTGGGCATGTTACATATCATAAAAAGAATTTATTTGAGTCATAATTGAGTCAAAAGACCCTCCAAGACCTTCTCAAATGTGCAAGCTACAAGTCGGCCTAGAGACAGTGACAAGTCGGCTTATTTGATGTGACAAGAAGCCTATATATACAAGGCTAGTCGACCACCATAAAGGGCATCCAAGAAAGCACAAAGAATTTGATCTAAACAAAAAGGACAATTCAAAATCCAGCGAAGAAGGCAAAAAATAGGATGAAGAAAGGAGCAGATTTCTTGAGAACTATTTTGGGAAAATCTCACACATGTGCGAGGTAAATTACGACATCCACCTATTGCAAGAAAACTGAATTACAGACCTCAAGGAAGCCGAAATTTAGCATGTGAAGGGTCTCTCTTGCAAGCCAAAATTACAAGAAGATAAGCCCAAGGCAAGCGAAGAAGAAATTCACTCCAATCTGCCCTAGTTTGATCACATGTACGAAATTTTCAGAAGGTCTAAAATTGCAGGTAGAAGGGGTCGAAATTGCAGTCAAGGTTGCAAGTCTGAATTCTTGCTCAAAGGTAAAGAGGAAGTTGTTGGAAGGCAAGTTTGACTTAAGGAGAAAGTTTGACTTGGTGTTGGAGCGATTGTTTGACAAGGGTCATAGGTCTTAGAATTTGTCAATTGAAGTTCTATAAGAAGAGAAGAATTCTTGTGGGTTTTCCTCTCAAGTGGAGAGGTTTTAGCCCTGGCTGATTGCCTATATCGTGTCCACTTGTCTCATTGTTCTTTATGTTTTGATATTAATTTGATGATAAGAACATAATAATAACAAGTAAAAGAAACTAATCAAGTTAAAGTTTAAATACATCACAAGCAATTACTAAAAGAAGAGAAATCACCTAATCTAGTTGCCATAGATTTCTCAACACCTAGAATTCTCATTTCCATGCCTTTTATACTAGAGATGGAGTCCTTTAATTGTCCAACTACTGATTATACCACAAAAACTAAGTCCTTGTGCAAGGAAAGATCTAATCACTTATCATATCGAATGTGTTTTTATCCTCAAGAAAGAGAGGACACGACCTCTTATATATTAGACTCCTTTTGATGTATTTAGAAGTCATTGGTTCCAAGAGATATTTGAAATAAATTTATATTCTAGATTTCTACTAGCCTAGCTCCTAAAATATAAAAATAAAGATCATACATACCTTTTAAATAGCAGAATATAAATAATATTTCAACCTTACTTGTCTTCCGTTTCTGCCTTTGAGTATGGTGCCGAATCACAATTTCTTCAAGCTCCTTCAAAGAGATATAGACCAGCTCCTTGCAATGTATGGGATAGATAATTCCTTGGTCTAGTTAGGACAAAACGTGGTCTAATTTCGCAGGGTGACCATCTAAGAATTTCTGTACAGAATTTTGTGCTTGACTTAAACAGACAAACTTGATCCCTTTTTGGAGAAGAAGATTCGGACCATGCCACAAAGATGGATCATGCCTTTCTTCAAATTTCAGAGAGCAATCACAAGCCTTGAACTAATGCTCAGAATCCTTCAAATCTTTCCTCAACCATAGAGGCCAAAGACTTCTCATTTAGTTTTTGTTGAAAATGTAGCGAGCAAGGTCTTTTGACTTGTGCCTTAGCTAGTAAAGACCTTGAGTTGTCCTCAAGAGATAGACTTTAGTTGTGGTGAGTTATTTCCAGTTCACTGGAATAATTATCAAATTAACATGCGTAGTGTTGAAGCTTCAATTAATTGGAAGTATTCATAAGTTTGGCTACAAGTTTAGATAGAAAGAGTTGGAACTTCAATCATTGATTGAAGAAAGGATGCGTTATAACTCAAGAGTTGATTGGAGAGAGAAAGAGTTCACTCTCAGTTAACCTGTCAATCATCAATCGAGTTCTAAATTTGTACTTGCCTAATTTAGCATGGATTGAATTTATAAAGAGGAGGATGAAGGCACAAGGAACTATGAATGTTTTGTGCACAAAGGTTTATGACAATTCAAAGCTCACAGGTTGTGAGAGAGCCATGTTTGTGGAGAGTGCAGAGAGCTTATGACCTAAGTAATAGGAGATCACATGTGCGCTAGGATTTAGGAGTTAGGATCAAGGGTTGACAAAGCAAGTTTAGGATAGATCAGTAGGAAACAACTTTGTTCTCA
This sequence comes from Pinus taeda, assembly GCA_000404065.3. Classification (NCBI taxonomy): domain Eukaryota; kingdom Viridiplantae; phylum Streptophyta; class Pinopsida; order Pinales; family Pinaceae; genus Pinus; species Pinus taeda. Next base: position 22,410 of record APFE030253390.1, on the reverse strand, counting down.
AGAGACAAATTGCTTTGTATTTGATCTATTTGCTCAGACAATAAATACACATCAATGATAGGGATTTCCCAGTTGGGTTTTCCAAGAAAAATTATTGTGTCTGTTGTGTGATTGTGTTCTTTATCTCTGTGTTTAATTATATTGCTTCTATTGTTGAGAAATGTGGTGTCTTGATGAAAAGAAAAGTAGTTTCAGATTGTTCATGCAAGCAATTGTAGAATTTCATGAATTTTCGACATGCTATCAAAGCAAATATCAACATAAATACCTACACCAGATTGACCGGTTAGTGAAGAGCACAGATCAATCAGTAAGGCTAGCGTTAGAGTTTTGAAGAGAAGTCTTTTTTGGACCAAGAAGAAATTTTTACAAACAAATTTTTTTATCATGAAATTCTTTTGGGGCTAAAAAAAATTATTTAGAAAGATAAGGGTTTGGCGTTTGGGTCGGTAGGGTAGCGAACAATTGACGTTTGCAGATGGGATAGGCAGTCGTCAACGTAAACAACATACAGCGCATGGGTTAGATCTTGAGGGTAAATGCACAAGGAAATCACATGGTTGCGCAGGCGTAAGGGAGCCAGTAAGACGAAGGTGCAGGGTATCCGTCAAAAGTAGGTGTGGTCAATGCAAGAGTTCAGCCATAAAGCAAATGTGGCGTAGTGACAGAGCAATCCATGGGAGTCGAATCTGCAATTCCATAGAAGAGGTATGTTGTGTTTAATGATTAAGGTTTGCGGTCAAGCATGCAAAGAGAGCCATCTAACAAGCAGACATGGACAACTGAGGACGCAGAGCATAAGGCTAGTGCTAACGACGAGCGGGTGCCAAAGCACACTGTCATGTACAGGCGAGACAGCACACAGAAGGCTCGAGCAGCAAGCCCAGGCAGCATGTAGCAGAGGGCTAAGGTAGCCATCTAAAATGCTCAAGAACAAGAGGCATCTAGGAGCATAGTTCTCAGCTTGGGTTTCATATCTAGAAGCAGGGAAGTCTTCTATTTCAAAGGAAGTAGCTGCAGCAATAAAGAATGTGGTAGTGTTGAAGACAGATCCAGCTGGACGAAATTCTTCTAGAAGTACCTTCCTCACTAAAAGGGAGCGTTGAAAATGTAGTGAGCAAGGTCTTCTGGCTTGTGCCTTAACCAATAAAGACCTTGAGTTGTACTCAGGAGATGGACTTCAGTTGTGGTGAGTAATTTCCAATTTACAGGAATAATTATCGAGTTAACATGCGCAGTGTTCAAGCTCCAATCAATTGGAAGTCTTCATCAGTTTGACTACAGGATTTGTTGGCAATTACGAGTTTAGATCAAACGAATTGGAACTTCATTCATTGATTGAATAAAGGACGAGTTATAACTCCAGTGTTGATTGGAGAGAGAAAGAGTTCACTCTCAGTTAACTTCTCAATCACCACTCGAGTTTTAAATTTGTACTTGCCTAATTTAGCATGGATCGAATCTCTAAAGAGGAGGATGAAGGCACAAGGCACAAAGGTTTGTCATAAGACAGAGCTCACAAGTTGTGAGAGAGCCTTGTTTGTGGAGAGCGCAGAGAGCTTGTGTCCTACGTAATAGGAGATCACAACTGCGTTAGGATTTGGGAGTTGGGATCAAGGGTTGGCAAAGCAAATCTAGGCCAGATCAGTAGGAGAACAACTTTGTTCTCAACAGATAGATCGTTTTGTATTTGATCTACTTGCTCAGTCAATAAATACCACATCAAGGAGAGTATTTTCCCAATTGGGTTTCCCAGGAAAAATTATTGTCTTTTTTGTGACTATGTTTTTTTATCTCTGCATTTAATTTCGTTGCTTCTATTGTTGAGAAACTCTGCCTTGATGAAAAGAAAAGTAATTCCAGATTGTTCATGCAAGCAGTTGCAGAATTTCGTGGATATTCAACAGTTTTATTATGATGACTAGCAAACTTCGGACTCTTTGCCATAGAAATGATTGACTCAGACTTGTTTCTATAGGTATAGTAGATTTTGGTCATGAATTTTTCATTCTTTCACAACAATATATTAACTTGTTTCAAACTTGTCACTGTTGTAAACCAATCAAATTAGACTTATGATCTGGCTTCATACTAGACAGGGATCATGCTCAAGACTTTGGGCTAGAAATTGCACTCTCATAATATCATGGATAAGAATTTTGTACCTGAAACTCGACTCTTTTTCTTATACAGGAAGCTCAGTTACTTCCTATCAACATGTAACTTCAGACTTTACCATAAAGATTTGTCACGGAGCATAATAGTATTATGTCTACCAAAGGAGCTTGGGTCATTCGGATACTTGAATTTGTAGCATATTAATGTCACAGACTTCAGCCTTAATTACTTTATAAGTTTATAGAAAACTCTAATCATCATTACCAAAAGCTCAGATCAAAGATAGAATGTTCATAGTAATTCGTTCTCTTCTCAAAATTCGAATCCATGACACAGACCTCAATCTCTGCTTCAGAAATTCAGAATTGATTTGCAATGGGTGCTAAAGTGAGCGGCAAAAAGGGTCTCTTTGTCCATGAGTTTGGCCTTATTATCTTTCCCTAGACTGCTCTTTGATCTTCCTTAGCTTTGATACCATGTTAGATAGTCTTCTGCAAGCTACAATTTCTTATCATGATAATTACTTGTGACTGATATATATGTCTCCTTATAGCATTTACTTCTTTAAGTTACGTCATCAAGCAATTACACATTCAAAACAAGAAAAGCAGAGACCATAGTGCACAAGAAACAAGAGACACCAGAGATTAGGCCAATGGCCAGGTCAAAACCCACCAGGGAAAAACCCAGCCAAGCTTTCCTTATAGAATCTTTGTCAACATGAGAAATCCAAGTCATAGTAACAGCTAATCCCTCAAATGCTAAGTCAGCCCTACATGAAAACACTGGTCGATCAGAATGTTGCCAGAAGTTTGTCCAAGATATGCTTTTTGTCTGTCCTTAATACTACCTCAGAAATTTCGTAGCTTGCCTCAAAAACTTCATACAAACTGCCACTGATAACTAATAGACCACAAGAACATAGTGCTACATATAGCTTGGATGTCTTAGGAACATAGTGCCACAGATAACTCAGATGTTTCAGGAACATAGTGCCACAGATAGCTCGAATGCTTCAAGAGATTGTGCCTTGAACAGCTTGCGTACCACAAAAGATAGGTGACTTAGAAATGATGTACGAATTGTCTCAAAAATGTCCTTGATTCTGCCACAGATATATTAGCTTTGGAGGAGGACAAATTGGAGTATAAATATCCTTCTTGTCCATGCAAAAGGGTGCCTCTTTGGAGCAAGCGAACTTGACATTTGGAGGGCTGACTTGGTAAATGGGGTTTAGGGTGCAGAAGCCCTAGCTTTCTCACACATGTGAGCAGAAATGTGTACAAAAGTCAAATTTTTTATTTCTTCTTTAGATTCTTCCTTCTTCTAGACCTCCGCTTATTTTTCTACTTGCTTCTTATTACAAATTGAAGATGAGAAGATTATATGCTAATGAGATCGAAGTTCCTTCTATATATATGCTTCTCATGAGGTCGAATTAGGCCTCTTCGGTTGACTTCCTCTAGCAGTGCCGACTTGGTCTTGGAAGTTACATTTTATATGATGCAACTTGCCCAAATGGGTCTTATACAAATGATAATGACTCTCTTGACTCATGGCAAATATTCTTTTGACTTGACAAACCCTAGAAGCATAAAATGTATGTTTGACCTAACTCACCAATCAAATGAAGCATGAAACCCATGCTTGAAAATAATATTTTTCTTTCTTCTTTTGCTTGTAACACAATGACTAATCAAATGGGAACTTGAGTGACTTCTCACATTTTTAGAGGTAGCAAAAAATCATCCGATTTTGAAAAAGTGTTGATTCAAAATAAATATTTTCTTATGGAACATATTTTTCAGACTTTAAATTTTCTTTATGCACATTTTTTAAAAAATATTAGTGATTTTCATACCAATTATGAAAAGAATCAATGCAGCATCAACCCCTCTTCTTTTGAGCCAACGCAGGGGGATTGATTTTTTTTTTATTTCAATGATTTTTAAAAAATGTTGTTTTTTTTTATGTTTTTTATTATTTTTAACGTTTTTAATTCTTTTTTGATGTTTTGTTATTTGTTTATTTTTAAATTATCCATTTGCTTATTTATCTTGTTTTCTATTATTTAGCATTAAATTTATATTTATATATATATAATATATATATATATATATATATGTTTTTTTTTAATATTTTTTTGTTTTTTCAGTTTATTTGTTAATTTCTTTAATGTTTTTTTAAATTGGTTGTTAATTTTTTTGTTTAATTTTTATCTTTAAGTTTTATGAGTTAAGTTTTGTTTTTTTTACATTCTTTATGTGATTTTTTTATGTTTTTTGTTATTTTTTATATTAAATCTGATCTTTTTTGTGATTTTGTATTTTTATATTTTATTTTATGTTTTTAATAATATTTTTATTGTTATTATTTTTTAAACCTTTTGTTTTTTTGTTTTAGTTTTAGTTTTAGTTTTAATTTGTTTCAACCTTTAAATTTCTGTTTTGTTTTATTTTTTATTTTTTATTTTTTATTTATTTATCTAACCTCATTATGTGTTAATTTGATAGTTGATTTTAAAATTTTCGCTATAAATCAAGTACGCACCTAGAATGTGTCAATTTCATGGTTGATTTTTAAATTTTCATTGCAATGGATCGAGTTCGCCTACACTGCGTGTCAATTTGATGGTTGATTTTTAAATTTTTGTTGAAATGTGTCAAGTTGTCTTAAGATAATATTTTAAAATAGCTATACTTTTAGCATTTAAAAAATAAATTACTCTTGGTATAATGACTCTTTCATCGAGGTGTTCATTTTTAAAGTTTTTTTAGTAATATTATTTTTCCATAATGCCATGTTGAAAACTTTAAGTTTTTGTAATCATGATATTTGGTTTTAATTGCATGGTTGAAAAAAAAGGTTAAAATTTTAAGGTTTTTCCGAGTCATGATATTTTATCTTTAACGCTATGGTTGAAAATAGTTATAAGTATTTTATCTTTAACGTCATGGTTGAAGATTGTTGGACTTTTAAAACTTTTCAAAGACGTAATATTTTATCTTTAATATCATGCCTGAAAAATTGTTGAAATTCTAAGATTTTTCAGTCATGATATTTTATCGTTAACGCCATTGCTAAAAAATGTTGAAAATTTACCCTGAAACCTTTAAAAAAATTAAAAAAAAAAACAACGTTCCAGCGTCAACACTTTCTTTTTTCAGGGGTGTTTTTTGTGCAAAAAAAATTGGTTTTCACGGACATTTTTAAAAAATGTTGAAAATTTACCCTCAATAAACAAAACAAAAAATAAGTGTCGTTCCAGCATACACACTTTCATTTTCGGGTTGTTTTTCATGTTTTTTGGGGTTTTTGGCTAGAGTTCTCGTTTTGAGGTCACAATCCCTGTTTGATTGGTAACTTTGTTTTGTTAAATAAGATATACATAACGACATGAGTACAGTGAGAATTATGAAGACCGAAACTAGTTACAGTTTCCAACAGAGGGTTCTGTAGGACACAATCCTTGTAAATAATTTTTGTCATTGTAAATAATTTTTACATAATAGGTAGGCGAAATCAAGAGCGATGAGGAAGATTGGAACCTGCGCTAGCTCGAAATCCATAGTTCATCTTCCGGATTTTTTGTGTTGGTCTATATAGGAATCTACAAAGACTATTTCAAGAACAAGATCATCCTCTACACACCTACTTTTCTATACACCTTGCATTTAAATCAAGGTTGCTTGGGAGCGAGAGCGGAAGCAGGATCAGGGAGCAACATTTTCCAAAGCTTTGGGGTCGAGAGCAAAACGGGAACAAATTTTTATACAATATATATTTCTATATATTATGATGCATATATGTCAACAAAAACATGTAGAATGATGAATTGTATATAAAAAGCATAAAAACATGGATTAAACCATATAACATCAATCATCTAGAAGTTATAACCTTCATCAACCATGTCCACAAGTTAGTAACATACAACATATTGAGTGTCATGATTCATCAATCTTAAAATTTCAAGCGTTCAAAATCCAACATATAACATTTAACATTTATTATCATCTATTATCTATTGCTTCCTCTAGCTCTTGCCACGAGAAACGTTTAATTTCTAAGAAGCTTGTGATGGTTTGCTTGGAGTCTCCTCTCGCATAGTTGAACGACCATGTCGAAAGCCAGAACGAGAAGGCACATTACCTCCACATGAGGATGTAGATGGAGGTGGCAACAGCGAAGGAAAAGCTTGTGGAACTCGAGCATTGCTATTGGATGATGGGGGTGGCATGGTTTTTGTTGTTGCTTCATCATCATCTTTCAAAACTTTTGTTTCCAATTCTTCTAGATGTATAGCTCCATCCTCCAAATTATCTTCCCCTAGGTTGTTGTACCAAGTCATATATAATGTATCAACACAAGCCTGCGGACAATAATGTGTCAACAACCTCAAGTTGTAGTGCACAAAAACTAAGCTTTCTACTCGGTTTTCATTGAGGCGGTTTATTTTCACATTATGGATGAAGCTATAGGTGCTCCAACACCTCTCTGTTGAAGAAGTAATTACAACCTGTGAAAACACTTTTTTTGTTGATTTTTCCAAAAGTCCATTATCGTCATAAATGTCCCACCATGTGACAGCATCCAATCTGTCCCTGTCTTCCATTGCACGCAAAGAACCAAACACTCCAGTGATATTGAGATATTTTCTTGATTCTCCACGCAATCTAACACACTCCTCCCTATTAGGGACCAGCTTGTCTAATGTTATCATATACCCATTTTGTACCTCTGGATTTGTATGGGATTTTCTCCTAACCACGCCCGCAAGTGCAGGTTTTCCCAACCAAGATGGAGAGTAGTGTTTTGGCATAACAATGTACACCAAGGCATGTAGTGGAACATTAAGTTATCCCACTGTGCACACACAAAATTGTAAATACTATCATCCAATTTGGGCTCTTTTGGCTGAATAATATCTTTTATTTGCCCCATGTTATCCATCTACTCATACACCTCCCTAGTCATTGGTGCATTTGTATCTGCAAAAAATCATGTTATAAATGGGCTTGGTGTGTTGCAAAACTTCCCTCTCATGTCCCCAAAACAGATCATTAAGAGCAGTCTCCTCCAGCTCTACAAAACCTTCCCTGTCAAGTGCGGTTGGATTCTTGTCCTTTAATACCTGCCAGTGTTCACTTGATACCATGTTAGCCAATAACTATTTTACCTACAAAAGGCGCTTGAAGGTGAGGTAATAGCTAGCAAATCTAGTCTTCCCAAGCTTCAACAGCTACAATCTTGAGTGACTGCGGAAAATCCCATGGGTATTGCTATGATTGGTAATAAATTTTATCATTCTCTTGTCTCTCTTGTACAAATCACCAATCCATTTGTATTGAGGTTCTTTTTTCTTAATAATGGCATGCATCAAAAGGTTCATTGTGTGAACCAAACACCCAGACCAAAATATGTTGGGGTATTTATTCTCAAAGATTATTCTCGTTGCCTTACAATTAGAAGCATTATCATTGATGACTTGGATGACATTGTATGGCCCGATACTTTCAATTGTTTGAAGTAATGGTTCTGCAATGTTGATGGCGGTTTTGAACTTTTATGAGTAATCATGTGCTGAAGGGAAGCTTGCACCACTACCAAACACACCAAGAACACATATCAATGATTTGCCTTTTACATTTCTCCAATCATCAAGCACAATGAATACCCCGTAGTCATTCCAAGAATTTGTCAATTTACCCTGAGCATGTGTTTTTTTTGGCTTTTTCATGATCAAATCCCACAGTTCTAGCCCTGTCATACCCAGGGCTATTATATCCTTTAGGGGCATGATTGATAGCACCAATGATTTCATGCCAGTAAGGTGAGTGAAGAACACTGAATGGTATCCCACATGCATAGAGAAACAGGAAAAATTTTGCATCCATATCATCCCTACACCCTTGATCAAGGAAATCTAATACTGTTCTATGCCTTCAAGGGATATTTGTGCCTGTGCCTCCATATCCACTACAATGGGTGGATGTTGATGGATTTTTTAGTCTATGTGATTATGGGCTAGTGGCATCATGTTCAAAGTCACTCGTTGATCTTTTAGATTTGTATTGGGCTTCCTCGTCTTCCCTTACGTATTTGGCTCTTTCTTGTTGTGACACACTTCCTCAAGTTTTGGTTCCTATTTGTTTATTTGCATCCCATGCCATTTTCCCATAGCGATGCTTTCTTGCACGAGTGTATGAACCTGTGAAATTGATTTGGCAATGAGGGCATGTAAATTTAATGGTTCCACCCCCTTTCTCTCCTGAAAACCTAGTAACATATTTCCACAAGGGGGTTTGGACTACCTTGGTTTTTTTGCCCTCAACATCTACACTCTCAGTATCCTCCTCCTCTTCCTCTCGGTACTCCTCTTCTCCAGGTTTTCCAAATCCACCACTACCCACTTCTTCATCCTCTTCATCACTCCTTCTGCTCCCCAACATCATCATAACAAAAAAAGGAACCAACTTCAAGACAATTCCAATCCATATAGCCATGATGTTTGGTGGAGTTATAGTTTCTTGCCTGCAATAAAATGGAGGAACGGGAATGGGAATGGGAAAGAGAGAAGAGAACATCTCTCATTCAACAATGAACATATAAAAAATACAAATGCTATTGCTACATGGAAAAATAAAAAAGAATGGGATTAGAGTATAGACCCTACCTCTTTGGTTCTCCCATGGTTCCTTCAATCCCATGCTCCAAGCTCCTCAAGCTCTTAAAGCAACCCTCTCAATCTTCCCCTCACTCACCTCCTCAACTCAAGCTCCAAAAGCCCTCTCTTGCTCTCTCAATATACAAATGATGCATTGTGGGAGCGGAGGAGGCCTTTTAATTCTTTGGGCTCCTCCCCTCCATCAAAATAAAAAATTGGGCACGCAATTTTTTTAGGATGGGAGCAGTCGTAAGCGATCACTACCCAACCGCTCTCAACTTAAAAAAATCGCTCCGAGAGCAAGCGGGAGCAATCACTTCCCAACCACTCCCATAAAGTCAAGGAGCACAAACGTTTTAGGGAGCACGCTCCCACGGGGAGTGAATTCCAGGAGTGCACTCCCGAGGTCGCCCTTGATCCACTCTCGAGCAAAGTGTGCTTCAAAAGCGAATTCGAGGGGGGCACTCCCCTGCAGTTCTAGTCTAAAATCTTCCCTAGCACCTTAACATCTTGAAACCCATCTAGGCAAAAGTTATTGTTGATCTTGGGATAGAATCCCATGGTTACTTTCGCTACTGAGAATTTGATTCTTGAACAAATTTCGCATTTCACAAGGCTTCCTCCTTACCTCTTTGGCTCAATCTTCCACCATTAAAGCCCGCACAACTTTGCAGAAGTCTCGTGGTCGAGCACTCCATCACTCTACATTTCAACCTCTAACTGATTTCCAATCTCGAATTGAGGCATTAATCCAAGTGCATCAACAGGATAACATGAGGAACCCCAAAAAATTGCAAAACTTTACACATATTTCAAATTGTACTTCTCTTCAACTATTTGAACCATATGATGTAGCCCTTGATTGAATCTCTTGGTATTTTGCCTTCCTCCACGTCTATCTGAAATTTATTATTCTCTTTTATGTGATTTAAGTAGCCAAGGACCATTTTATCAAAATGACCTTTTCTAGGTTTTGAACTAATTGCCAACCATCATTAATGATCACAAATATTGGCAGTATGCCTCCATCTGAAAGGCTCTTCAAGTCTGCATTGTTATAGTAAGAAAACAATCAATCGCTTAAAGATTGCAAGAAGCAATTACTAATGAAGACACATTCTCTCATCTCCATTATCTACGTGGTGTTAGCTGGCAAGTTGAACTACAAAGAGTGGTTCGGAAAGATCAAATACGCTCACATATTCAATGACTTGTGGGATGGCATCTATGAAAGAGAAGTTGACAATAGTAAAGAAGAGGAGTATAGGGGACCTAAGAAGCTACATCAGATAAGGAGCTAGCCATATGGAAGAACAAAGATAATAAAGCTTATCCCCTGATTGATGCATCAATAAGTGAAGAGGTGAGCCATCATATTGTTTCCATTACAAATTATTATGGTGCTTTAAGGAAGTTAGAGGACTTGTATGACTAACATTTGGAACTAGGACTAGTACAAATGCTACCCAATCTCTGCAACCCAAAGTTGAAGGATGATGATCCTAAGGCCTTAGCTTATGAGATCAAAGCCATCAAGCATGACATAGATGATACTGGGGTGAAGATAGACATTCTTCTTACTACCCTCATCAAGGCCCTCTACCCTACATACTCTCACTACTTTGAATCCCTACAAGCTAGTGACCAACTAAATGTTAATTTTAGGGCTAGATTGTTCTTTGTTGTAGATAATCGCATTTTTTAACTTTTTCAACATTTTCACATTAAATTAACCCCATAACATCATATCATCATTAGAAATTATGTAGAGAGAACAATAATGTCCACAATGCAACGGAATAATAAGGAACGATAGAATTAAAGCATACACAATAGAAACACCGGGACTTAGGTAAGAGACTAGGGCAAAACCCCCACAAGGGGGAAAACCCAACCAAATTCTTCTTCTTAGATATTCATCAAATGTTCAACTGAGATACCACTTACAAATATCATGAGACATAAGACTTTCATCATTAATCACATTAGGCCACCTAGGGCCAATCCAAGATCATACTAGATCCTCATAAGATAGCAGCAGACATACTTGTCAAGGAGGCATTCACTAGCCGTCCTATCCTTGTCCCAAGAATTACTATCAACATTGTCATAAGCATCACTATCATACACATCACTGTTATATACATCATGGTCATAGACATCACTGACATAAGTATCACTATCATAAAGCACAACCACACATCTCAGTCATAGAGGGATTATGACATCTATCAGAGAGGCATTATCACACATCACAATACAATCAAAGCCATATGTCTATCACTACCATATATCATTGTAATAAGCATTGTTTAGAATCACTGTCACATATCAAGGGCATTGTCACATAACAAGGGCAATGTCATAGTCACACAGATCACTGCTATGAGTGCCCACATATATCATTGTCATATCACTGCTACAAGAACAAGTGTCATTATTGTTGTCATATAAATATCAATACCATATGTCACTGACACAAAGGATATTGCCATACATTATAGTCAAAGGGCAAGCCATTAACTTAATACATCACTGAAGATTGACATACATCTTTGCCATAAATTTATCACCATATATTAGAGTTATAGGAACATTGTCATATATCATTGTTTGCCATACACCACAATTATAGAGACCTTGACATACATCATTGTTTTCCAAACAATACTAAAGATAACCTGAGGAAAACCTTCTGCAACTAGGGTGCAATCTACCATCAACCTTTCTTACTTGATATTACAAACCATCTAACCTTATTGCCTTTTACAAGGGACTCTACTAAATTAGTCACAAGACCTACACCACTTTGCATAAACTTCAAACATATATAAACTACACACCTCGAACCTGGATAACTTTTACTGCCTTCCTTTACTCAACCTTGAGCACATTGAGGTCTAACAATTTCGGCCCTGGTTAGGGTAGTCTTAAGGTGTAGTATCATCCCTAATTCAGGGGCTCTGTCTCCGCAAAATCCCTGCATTGTTCATGAGATAAACTTGGCCTAGGATCACCTAACAATTAGACCTTACGACGCTCCATAACAATAACTTGGCCTACATGAAATTGATTGAAATGTACTAACCATGTCACAGTGATTTAGCCATAGAATCCTACCCATAAATGTTACCCAACTCGACGTTGTGCTCGGCCTGTCAAACACAAAAAGGAGGTTCCAATATTCTTCCACATAGAAGTTTGAATGTATCATTGGTATAGGCCGCATTTGATGCATAAGATAACAGAGAGAGAAGTTGCATGAACCACAGAAAATATGTCATATAAATCAAAGAATAGGTCGTAGTTGCCATAGTGATATGCAAGTTGCCACAAGGATATACAAGATGCCACAAAGATATGCGAGCTGCCGTAGAGATATATGAGCTACCACAAAGATATGCAAGCTTCCCAGCCACCGAAAAACTCAGAAGATGATGTGATCGAATTGAATGCCAAATGAAGGAGACAAGGTGCCAATTTATAGTTGTTTCCACATATGAAGAGTCACGACCTTTGGGGCAGACTGACTTGTGTATGGAGGGAAAATTTAAATTCAAATAATATTTAAATATTTTCCAAATGCTTTGATGATTACTTTCCCGAGTAATTTTGTCACATCAAATAAAAATAAGAGTATCAAACCTATCAATAATAATAATTCTTTTATCCAATTTGAATTTTCCTTTTGGGGCAAGATGGTTTCTCCTTGGGTAGTTGGGTTCCTAATGGGGAAATTCATCCTACAATTGCCCAAATTCAACACTAAAGTCTATTACAATTGACTCTTTGGCAAGAAAACTTGCATAACGTGAGAAAGCCTTTGGAAAGAGGAATTGGCAGCAAAAGGGGCCATGGAAAAACGAATCTCAAATGCAAGGGAGTAGACAAAATCAAGGAGAAAGATTTGTTCTTCATTGTATTTGTTGCAGCAGAATTGGACATGATGCATCAACATAAAAATCTCCTAATAGAAGATCAAAGACAAACAAAATCAAAAAGAAGACAAGTATAATGTAACGAGCATATTTGAGTGGTTTACCTTTCTTTGGATTCAGTAACTAAATATATGTTTCATACTTCATTTGATTCTTGGAGAAATGCATGGTTGCTTGACATGAGTGCAACATGCCACATGCCCTTCCAAAAAGACTTTTACAAAGATTTCAATGAAAATGCAAATGGCATAATATATTTTGCAAATAAATGATGTCTCAAACCTTCAAAAGATGGCACAATCAAGCTTATATTGCATGGATTCCCTTATTTTCTTTTGCATAGGTACTCTATCTTCCAAAGTTGTAAAGGAATTTGTTGTCCCTTTTGCACATTCAACAACAAGGTCGTTCCATTCATATCTTTGATAACGAAGCATAAATAAGGGAGGCCCTCGCCAACATGGTTGTCATGACTTGAGTGGAAGATGAAAGACCACTCAAGCTAAATGGCACATGTACACATACACAAAATTTTGCATACCTCTCTCATCACAATGAAGATGCATTGCCATCTAGTCTTCTGTGGCATGCTAGATCTAGACATGTTAATTATGAGAACCTTTGTTTATTGAAAAAGAATGGTGTTTATGGTTTGCTTACTATTCCAAGGAAACTAAAACAATGCAATGCACGTATCCTTGGAAAACAGAGCAAACAACCTTTCCATGATTCCACTTCTAGAACATGTAGAAAACTTGGATTAATACATTTCAATTTGTGTGGCCCTGTGTTTGCCCCATTTGTTAACGGCAATAAATATATGAGGATATACCACGATGTATTGGGTGTACTTGTTGAAAGATCAATCTCAAGCTTTCGAAACCTTTAAAAAGTATCATGAGTGGATTCAAAATTAAGTACAATCACATATTAGCTCTCGTTGTACTGATAATGGAGGAGAATATATATCTAATGAATTTGACAACAATCTTCAGCGACATGAAATTCAATATCAACCCACAGTTCCATACAATCCTTAACAAAATGGTGTCGATAAAAAAATGAACATCACTATCTTGAATATGGATGATATTTTTCAAAAATGTGTAAGTTGATCTTTTGGGCTGGTGTGGTTCTATGTGCAATATATTTGAAAAACAAGTGTCCATCTCATGTTGTTAGAAATACGACTCGTGAAATCTAGTATGGCCACATTCTTTTAGTGAGGCATCTCGAGTTCTTTGTTCCACCAACTATGCCTTGATTCCTAAAGAGCAAACAAACAAGCTTGATGCAAGAAGTCGGAAATGCATCTTCTATGGGTATTCAAATACCATCAAAGCATATTGTCTTTAACATGAGATAAACAACCATTTTAATCTTTCAATGGATGTATTTTTCTTGAATCTTCCAATAATAACAAATTTGAGTGGCAGCTCGATCATCTAGATAGATCCACTCATGTAAAAGGGATACCATAAATTTGATGATCAGACTCCACATCTTGAACAGGGATCTCTACCTTGAATCAATCTCTACAATCTCTTTTTGAAGCATCGTCTCCCCCTCATGAAGTTCCAGCCACTTCATCAGATCAGGAAGATCCTTTGAGTATGTGATTGAGAGGATTGGAAGGTTGAATCTTGAGATAACACCATCTCAATCACTGGCGCAAACTAGACCAATTTCAAAAAGGTCCACCAAAATGGCTCATCGAAACACTTGGAATTGTTCATCTTGATGAAGTTGGGAAAACAAGAATTGGAGGTTCCACCATATTGAATGGAGGAAATGTACATAATTCTAATTCAAGTGATGTAGATGACATGGATGTTCCATATGATTGTGAATTGAATTTATCTACTAATTTTGAAGCAACTTCCCTTGAAGAAACCACTTCTCACGATGAGTGGAAAGAAGCAATGTAAAAGGGGTATGATGGTCTCATCAAGAATGGGGCATGGGGAGTTGGTCAACCCTCCATTCGAAACCAAACCAGTTAGCAACAAGTGGGTCTACAAGGACAAGTACAAATTAGATGGCTCACTTTACAAGCACAAAGCAAGGCTTGTGGCAAAAGGATTTGCACAAAAAGAAGGCATTGCTTATGACAAAACTTTTTGCCCCACAGCAAAAGGGGCCACCATAGACACTCTCTTTGCCTTCGTTGCACAAAATGGATGGAAATTCCAACAAATGGATGTGAAGACAACTTTATTGAATGGAGACTTGAAAGATAATGTCATCATGTCCAAACCAGAAGGTTTTACAGTGAAGGGACAAGAATAGAAAGTGTGCAAACTCATCAAATCATTATGTGTCATGAAACAAGCACCATGAGCATGGTATAAAAAGTTAATTGAGCATCTTCTAAAATTCAATTTCAAACACTTTAATCTTGATGATGTAATTTTATGTATCATGAAAGTTGCCAAATTTTTTGTATATCTTGTAGCGTATGTAGATGATCTGTTTATGATAGGGAACAATGAGAACTATATTGCATCCACAAAGAAAGAGTTGAAGAAGGGCTTTGAGATGAAATATTTTGGAAATTTTCGTTACTATTTGGCATTGAAGTGACTCAACATCCAAAGTACATACTCATTTTCCAAAACCAAATATTTTATTGGTCATTATGGTTCTTTCTAGGTTTAAGCAAAAGCCTTATGAAGATGACGCAAATAAAATCTCAAATACTTGAAGGGAACTCAAGATTTTGGACTCAAGTATTTCAAGGTGGATGACTTCACCTTGATTGGATATTCTAATTTAGACTTTGATGGGCATAAAGAAAATGGAGTGTCAACTTCATGCTATCTTGTGAGTCTTGGATCAGCAGTGGTCTCATGGAGGTCAATCTAACAATCAGTTCTAGCAATTTTCGCAACAGACGCAGAATATGTCAAAACTACAAAAGCAACAAAGGAAATTGTGTGGCTTCGTAAAATACTTGAAGATTTGCAAGAGAAACAAGTGAATTTTATGCCTCTTAATTTTGGCAACCATCCTGGTCAAGAATCTAGGGTTTGCTATATGAAAGAATTGAATATTGAAACCCTAGATGAGTTTAATATTTTGAGCACTTGATGTGATTTAGGGCAAGAAGTTGAAATATGGTCTCTTGTTGAATATGTTTGTAAAATCTAATGCTTCCGTTATTATAAGATTTTCATATGGCTAACTTCATGCTTCTATAGTTTTGGTTGTACTTGCTATCTAAGTTGTGCAGGTACAGCATCTTCTAGATGGTGAAGATGATCGTAAGTACATTGTTGAAATATGGTCTCTTGTTGATTATGTTTGTAAAATCTAATGCTTCCGTTATTATAAGATTTTGATATGGCTAACTTCATGCTTCTATAGTTTTGGTTGTACTTGCTATCTAAGTTGTGCAGGTACAACATCTTCTAGATGGTGAAGATGATCGTAAGTAAAGTTGATGTGATAAGCATCATATATGAATGGCTCTGATAAGAAAGATGGAAGCCAAGAATGATTCTCCAATAAGAAAAAGTTGATCTCCCTAAGCAGAGAGGGAGCCCGGATAGAAGAGATCTCCCTAAGATTAAGAGGGAGCCTAGATAGAAGAAATCTCCCTGGTTGAGAGGGAGGACATAACATAGCTTTGATTGGAGAATGCATTTTGAAGGATATGTTGTTACATGTGAAGTACGAAAGGAAAGTGTATGATTGAGAAATATTTTATCAAAGATTTGATTAGTAATCCTACTACGATAAGTTGAAAAGCAACATCTAGTTGTCTTGAAGACCCCAAAGGTTTGCATTTGATTATGTACATTTGAAAGTGTACTACTAATTGGGGTTGTGTTTGTAGGAGGTAAATCTCTTGAAGTTTTGATAGCATGTTGGATACCAATCAATTTGATCGAGAGATATTTGTTGTCCTTAATATGCTAGATCAAGGAGTGTTGAGGCTTTATGAGTGAAGCATTGCCTGGGAGGAGATCTAGTCGGCACTTTCTGTTGATGTCTAGGTCCCGAAGTTGGGAGGGTGATGTTGTTTATAGAGCTCTAGCCTCATATGCACACCTAGATCCCTGGGTTGATGGCTAGCAAGTAAGCATGATGGTACCTAGAGAGGCCCAAAGCTTGAGTCCATCTTAGTCCCACTCAGATAGATTGCCCTAGTCAGGAATCTAGTTTATGGCATTGCGATGCCTAAATTGTTGAGAGACCTTGAATAGATTTCGCTGGTCAGGAATCTACTCCATGGCATTGTCGTGCCTAAACTTCTTGGTAAACGATGGTTTTTGAGATCTTCCATGTACCTCTTTATTTATATAGATATGAATACCTCCCTAGTTAAGAGGGAGTGTTGAAGAATGTAACTAGGTTCAGTCTTCATAAACTCTACTTGAGTCAAAATGATATATTTGACTTGTTAAAGCATGGGTTTCATGCTTGGGTCAATTGTTATAGATCAAGCCTCCATTTTAGGCTTTGGGATTGTTTACTTGAGTCAAAAAGTCAAAGTTTGTTTGGTCAAAGACTCCCCTATCAAGTCTCCTTCAAATCGGCCTCAAAAGAATCATCATCAAGTCAGCTTCCCTCAATGAAGTCAAATCGACCTAACCTTACATGGAGACACAACTGCTCAAGCACTCATGTTGGCTTATTTCTCAAATGAGAAAGAGACAAGCTAGGATTTCAAAGAGAAATTTTCGGTACTATTACAGTGAAACAATTCGGATCTTTTCTAGAGAATGGGGTCACAGAATTTCTGTGAATGCACAATATAATGAAAATATAACTTCGGTGTAAATTGTAGAGATGATTTCGGTGCAGTGACAAGATCGAGGTGCTATCACAGTGAGATGACCTCGGTGCTACCATAGTGATAAAGTCTAGGTGTTGTGTCAAGGTTTCGGTGCTACCACAGTAACAAGGTCTCGGTGCAATGACAAGGTCTAGGTGCAGTGACTAGGCCTCGATGCTATCAGAGTGAGATGGTTTCATTGCTATCATAGTGACAAGGTTTCAGTGTCTCAATAGTGACAAGGACTCGGCGCTCACACAGTGACATGAAGAAGATCAAACAAGGATGACTTGATGGAGGGAGTCTCTAGTCTAAGTTGTGAGGGTCTTGGCTATCTCGTCTTGTTTTGAATCTACCGAAGGAAGAATTCTTGATCAGCCTTTCCCCTAGAGTGGGGTTTTGCCTTGGCTGCATGCCTACATCTTGTGTCCACTTCTATTTGTTGATTGGCATTAGCCTTGATGATAATGAAAAGATAAATTGAATGGAAGAATAATAATAATAACCCATCACAAGATAATGTCATAATAAGAGAAATCAATTAGCTGCCACACTTTGGATTTCTCAACAAACCAAACACATCAACACAAAGTATCATTTGATATCATGTAGAGGCTAAGAGATAAGATGGCATGATCTCATTATTGTCCAACAAATAACCATAAATAGGTCAATGGAACTACTAAGTACAACAGTTTTAGATACAACATGGGAGTCCAAAAAGCTTCTTCTAGAAAATCATGATATAAACAAAACTAGCCTATATGTTGTAAAAATATGGATAATATGAGAATAAATAAGAATATCTAGGATCTCAAAAATACAAATGGTACTAGAGTAGGCACATTCCATTTCAAATGTCAGTTTAAAGAGCCTCCAACAACTAATATTGCAAAAATTGTTAAGTCGTACTCCTTTTTACCAAGATTTGTGAATGAAGATCAAAATACTCAGATGATGTAACAAGGTACCAAAGAAGAGCTATAGGTTGTGTTACACCTCGCATCAACAAGGATATATACAAATCATTGTAGCGTTTTTCACCACCATTGTTCTTAAATTTCCTTACCTTAGCAATCAGGGAATTAGTTCCAAACATAATTATGTGTATTGAATAAAAACATAGCTAGGGTATTGACCAAAATAATTACAGTGAAAGCAAAATGTACCAATCTCAATCAGATAAATGACACACAGATTCTTCCCAATCCAAGTTCTCATTAAGCTTTGAACTTACTTCGGCTGCCTTTCTAGCAAAATGGACGAACTAAGTAATTGCATACAACATCAGATCTCATCCAAGTAATCAACCCTCCTTGGTTGATCTAGATCTCTTTGCTACCCTTTCCTTCGACCCAACACACTCACTGATAAGACTCTGAATATTGAGCTATTGTATTCTGCTTCTCCTTCTCCCTAGCCTTCCTTTTATAATTTTACATTGACCTAAATCCCAAACACTAATCTCAAAAATGATTGACAATCAATATTAGATCTCGCCTCACTTGAGATCAAGGGTTGAGATTAAAACATAATCACTAAAGTAAATAATTCACTTTACCAAAGTTTACTTTAGCTCAATAAGTCAACGTAGTAATTATGTGATTTTCCTAAGTCTAACTTAGCCTTTGTTACATTAGCAACTTGCTCACACTAGAGCAAATGTTCTAAGGATATCTTGGGCAAATTATGCACGCCCAGAAACTTAGTTGTGTCCAAAAGTACCTACCCGAGCTACAAACATCAACAATTGTAAGCCCAAGGTGAAAAGTCAAAAACCACGTGAGGCCCTATATGAGGCATCCTAGACCTTGTATCTATTAGGATATTTAGACACTTACGAGTTAGTTAAGTTCAACTTGGTCTAATGTGTCTATTAGGTAAAATTGTGTTTCTTTAGTACGCATTGGTTGCATTGTAATCCGATGTTCATGACATGTTCTAGACATAGAGTGATCCGACAACTCATATTCTCCTTAGTAGTAACGACTATTGATCTATGGCTTAACACTAGATTGGTCCACGATCCCTATTTAAAGGGCACGAAGAGTCGTGGCAAATGATCAATTGTGAGAAATCTCTTATGAAAAATATTTTCTCTTACATTAATGAAATTGCCTCAAGTGGTCGTGTTGGTTGGGGCCTTGCACTGTTTCCCTCTCAAAGGATTTTAACCACGCAAATGTATTGGTGTTGTGATCTTTAATTTGGTTGTGTGAGTGGTCATTGACAGTGTTCGTCCTATATGGAATACCCTATTTCCCCAAGCATGGTATCAAATCCCGTTTTAAGAACTACTCCCGTCAATGATCGACATCTTGAACCTCGTCTTGCCACAATTTTGAGATCTACCATTTATCTACCACTATGGATCCAGAACATTGTTTTTAGCTAAGAACACCTTTTGCTTTATCTAAAAAGATGTCCATTTATCCAAGATACAATATTTTTCGTGAAATCCAAAGATATGTTGTCCAAATGCGCCCCTTAAAAAATATGGAGTTCA
The DNA here is from genome assembly GCA_000404065.3 of Pinus taeda. Taxonomy (NCBI): domain Eukaryota; kingdom Viridiplantae; phylum Streptophyta; class Pinopsida; order Pinales; family Pinaceae; genus Pinus; species Pinus taeda. The sequence goes on along the minus strand of APFE030253390.1, from coordinate 2,401 downwards.
TATTTCAATTTTTTTGTTTATATTGTTAGAAATCCATGCACCCCATGTTTGGTCTATATCTTACCTAGAAACATAAACACACTAGAAGTACCTAACTTCAAAAACTTTTACACAACAAAATTTACTAGCAATTAGCTCCATAATAGTACACAAGCTTATTCCCAAACTTGTTTCTTATCAATCCATTAACAAGAAAACCTCGGGGCTCTTGTTCCAAGGGTAATGGCCCTTTATATCCATGTACAAATGCCAAAAAATACAAGTCTAATCTTTTGACCAAATCCTATGTCCAAGGCCATTTCCCTTAAGTCCTCTTCTGCCCAAAATACAATAAAGTGGTAATCCTTTTCCAACCTTAGATCATCAAGCAGTGACTTACATACCTAGGCATGCTCCTTCAGCCCACAATCCTTTGTTATAGCATTGTTTCCTCCACATCCAACTCCTTAGCTTTCTTTACCAGTCCTTTGGTTTGTTGTTCCAACCTTTCTGCCTTCTTTTTTGGTTGTGTCAGCATCCACAACAAGGCTCAACTTACATGTCTTACCCTTAGTCAACATGTTCTAGGCTTCGACCATCCTACAGCTCATGCGGCTTGCATTCGGCCCTTGCGATCTTCCTTAGGCCTATGGCCAGCCTAACCAGGTTTGTTTCAGTTGCGGCCTTCTTACACAACAACCTACAAGATTGTGGTTGCCCTAAAAAGCCACAGAAAACAAGGCCTTCTTTCTAGAAGGTTGTTCCTTTGTTGCACTAGAGTTCGGCTCCTTAGTTGTCCTAGACTGCAGCTCCTTTGTTGCCTTAGCTAAGTCACTTTTAGCCACTCCACCAGAAGGAAAATTGTTTATGTTGCTTGTCCACTAGCCTCTCCATTAACTACTTTATTTATGCTTGTCCTTAGGTGTCTTAGGAAGCCCTTATGTCCTTCAAGGAACCTCCACTCTCAACCTTATCATTAAATTAGAATATTAAATTCACTTTCTTGGGTCCCAAGCCCATTCGTTTGGGTTCAAATCCCCAAACTCAGGTGCAAAGCCTATTGACAAATCTAGGGTAGCTAGGTAAGGGAGATTTCTCTTTACTTTGATCACTGCTTGTGATGCTCTTTACTTAACTTGTAGTATTTATAATTAGCTCCTTCTTCTTTAGATTATTATTGTGTTCTTATCATCAAATAGCTACCAAAACATGAAGATCAAATAGTATAAGTGGACACAAAATGTAGGCTACCAGCGAGGGCCAACACCTCTCCTAGAGAGGAAAACCCACCATAAATTCTTATCTTCTTATAAAATGTTCAAATGATGAATTCCAAGTCGTTTATACCCGAGGCAAAGACCCCTCCAAGACCACATCAACCTTCCTTGTAGATGAGCAACAAATTTTGTCCTTCCAGCAACTTTCTGCAACTTTGACCCATAGCAACAATTTTGGCCTTTACTGGAGGTCTACAACTTTTCGGCCCTTCTTCAGCAACTGCAACTTCACACATGTGGGATAGATAGGCTATTTTAGGCCTCCTTACTCCTTCACTTGGCCTACTTCTTCTTTCTTGAACAAATAGATGATATGTCTTGCCTTTAGCCTTCCTTGGAGATTTGAAATTTCATCTTATGTAGTTGTAGAAACCAGAGTTGGGGGAGAGCCCCCCCCCTCAAACCCAATCCGCGCTTCGGGTGGGAGAGGCTCGGAAGCGGGTCGGGAGCGCGCTCCAGATAAAAAAAAATTGCGCTCCATGCAACTTCGGGAGCATCGCTCCCGAAGCGAAAATTAAAGCCCACGAACGATCAGGGAGCGATCGCTCCCGAGCTTTTAATTTTCGCTCCAGGAGCGACGCGCGCCATCAAGAGCAAATTACGCAGAACAACAAACAAACAAAAAATCGCGGACGCGAAAAAAAATTATTATTATTATTATTATAATTAGAATAAATTAAAAACCGTTGGACTTGATCATGAAAAAGCAAAAATATCACATTCTTTGAATAGAACGACAAGTTCTTGGACTGACCATGGGGTGTCCATTGTATCTGATGGATGGACAACTGTAAAAGGCAAGCCATTGATAAGTGTTCTTATTGTGTCCGTTAGTGGTGCCATCTTTCTAAATGCATATGATTACTCAGACAAGTTCAAGACCACCATCAACATTGCAAAAGCATTACTTGAAACAATTGACCGTATTGGGCCATACAATGTCATCCAAGTCATCACTAATAATGCTCCCAATTGTAAGGCAGCGGGAGCAATTATTGAGGATAAATACCCCAACGTATTTTGGTCTAGTTGTTTGGTTCACACATTGAACCTTTTGATGCATGATGTTGTTAAGAACAAAAATGAACAATACAAATGGATTGGTGATTTGTACAAGAAAGGCAAACAAATGATAAAATTTATTA
>APFE030253354.1:0-10807 GCA_000404065.3 Pinus taeda | reverse complement strand
TGTCTCTTTGAATTTAGTCTTGCTGATATAATTTCCAATATGCATTCATTGTAAACATTTAAAGAGTGCTTATACTAATTTTCACATTTCCTATCAGATGTAATTAAATTAAAATTTATGCAAGCTTTCAAGCATGAGATACACTTATTTTTGGTCAACGTGACCCCGGAAAAGCCCCAAAACCTTTTGGGGAAAATTGGTCTTCAATGGAGGATTTTATTGCTTGAGAAATTAGTCTAAGTACATAAAAAATTAAACACGACACTTATCTCACTTCAGCTGAAGCTTTAAATAAAAATACGGAAAATTGTGCCCACTGATATTTTTCAGATTTTCACAATTTTAAGTACCCAAAATTTTCTACACTTTTACACAGCCCAACTCCTCGATTTCTGTGCTCAAGAATTTTCCTCGAAATCTGTGTTGAAACAACCTTGATTTATGTGCCTAAAACAACTTTCAAATCTGTGCAAATACAACCTCAATTTATGTGCAAAAGACTGACTGTAATTACTAGAAATTCATGCCAAAACAACACTTAGAACCTCCTCGATTTTTGTGCTTTCTAGAACAAACTTCTTGACATTTCTACCTCGAATTTCAGGCCTGTTTAGAGTTTATTTCTCCTCAAAATGCATTCTCAGAACCTCCTTAAAAATCATTCCCAGCTCCTCAAGTTTCACGTTATTGTGCCTTGAATTATGTGTTGCCTTCTCCTTGAAATGCGTGCAACATTTTGTATTGTTTCCTCCTTGGGATTTGAGCCTCCTATGGCTGCCTCCCTCCTAGAAAATCGAACTCTCCTTCTCTTGTAGCGAATTCTCCTTGAAGATCTCCTTTTCTCTTCTCCTCTCATTATCTCAAGTGTGAAGTGAAGAATAATCCTCCCTTTTCTCCTTTTGTCTTTTGGAAAAGATTGAATCCCTAATCCTAGGATTCAATGGTTGAGATTTAATCTACAAATATCAAGATGTGTGGTTGATACCACTTTTCCCAAATGACCCCCCTCATACATTGCACCCATTACTTAAAAGCCTCCCAGTACCTTTTTCAAGTTTTATAAATTTTTCTAATTTTCTCATCTCACTTTAATATTAGAAAAGTGAACTATGTATTTTACACATAAAGTCACTTTATAAAGCACAAGTGACTTTAATATTAGAAAAAGTACATGGCACACCACTTTTAATGATCTGTAATTGAAAACTGAAGGTGATATACAAATTGCAAATGAAATTTTATGTGTTATAGGTAATGAATCAAGTTACAAAACACATAAACAAGTGATTTTTAAACGTAATTAGCAGCCAAAATGGAGACAACATACCAAATCAGAAAAACATAACAACAAACATGATAAAGGAGTTGACCCCTCTCATGGGCTACATCTCCTCATTCAGCTTGCAATGCAGGGCCTCTTTCATTAAGCGCTCAAATTTGTCTTTTCATGGCTTTACAATGCTCCAAATGCAATAGAAATGTCTCAAATGGATCCAAAAATGTCAGAAAATCCATCTGGGTTCTTTTTGCACCTCAATTTGCCAAAATTGACAAAGTTATGCTTGTTAGAGGTTTTTTCTCAAATTCCATAGCTAACCATCCTCCAATTCGACCTAAACTTGGCTTGAGCACCCCAAACCCGTAACAGCGTGCAAACCTAGCGTACAATCCCGCCCAATGGGCGAATTTGTCGGATACTTAAATTGTCCATTAACCCCCCTGTTATGAAATATTCGGTCATATGGGGGCCACGTGCTTAGAGGCTGAGGCTAACCACTTTCCCTCACCTGTCGAGCCCCTCACACCTAGGGCTTGGTCATATCATACCCATAAAACAGAGGGTTATGTTCTATATTCCTACACTGAGGGCTTAATATTGGGCGCACTCATTTTTTCTAGTGGATGTGGTCATATAACACGCCATTTGGCTTGGGGATGGCCCACTTCTCTCCTCCCACACTTGGTCGTATGTAGGGTCATGTGACCCCAGGCTGGCCCCTATCCATTCTCGGTCGCAGGTGTGAGTTATGGCTCCAGGTGCATCGTGTTGTGGGAGATGACCACAAGACTGGGGCTATGTCTTGGCCCATGGTACTGCCACATGGTTATGTGGACGTGGGCACCAGGGCTAGCGCTTAGCCCCGACCCAAGTCAAAAAATAGTGAATGCACCAACTTTAAACATAAGTTGAATCCTTTGATTGTTAAGTGGTAATGTGGTGGCATAGTGGTATATGGTTTTGCTACTTTGTGCTATGCCGCGGGTTCAATTCTCGTCAGAATATTGGCTCGACTCCTTAATAAATTTTTACACACCAATAGGCAACCATGTGGCAGCCACCCATTGTACCACGTGGTTCTCCACCATTTCTCCACTTGAACGAACCCACAACCGAAGAAATTACGCCATTCATGAACCAATCATAAGAAGGAACTTTTCAATCAACCATTGGCCTAAAATGTATACAGTCAACTACCTAGTCGCCTACCTAGTTAGCGTACATACTACTAACTAGGTGTACCCACAACCCAATTACAAAAAATTTAGTTATTTGGAAATTCTATTAGAACATAATATCGGAAGCATATGATATTAGTTTTTAGTGAAACAAGTTGCATTGGATTCAGGTCGTCGAGATCTAAGCGCTGGTATTAGTTTCGAGCATTTTTTAACGCTTTGAATTTTGAGTACCAAACCGATCCCTTGGATCACTCCTTCCCATTGGAAGCTTTTGGGCCTTAGAAAGACTACTTTCAGTCAAAAGATAGATGAGGGTACATGTCCCTCACCCTTCCAACCTTAATCATTTATATTTTCTTGGATTTGTGCCTTTGCACCAACACAAAGCTACTGTATATTCCCTCATTTTGAAGTTCTTGTCCTTCTGTCAAGGATAGTATCCTGTTGGAATTCTTCGAGAAATTATGGTGAGAAATATTTTATTGGAGGAATCTTAACATGTTGTCCTTGATCATCAATCAAAGGAGGCTCATATAATATCAAATTATCAACATTAACAACTGCATACATTTGCATATAAGGAGGCAAATCCAAATGAAGGCATTGTTACCAATCCTTTCTAGAATATTAAAAGGTCCATACCTTATTTGATTCAACTTTTTACCTTATCCTTGAAGCTTCTCTTTGGTATTGTAAAGCCAAACTTCATCTCCAACTTGAAAATTATGGTCAACACGATGCTTATCATGTCTTGTCTTATACTTGGCTTGGGCTTTTTCCAAATGTTCTTGAACCATTTGATGCACCAATTTAACTTGTTCAATGAATCGCTTGGCCTTATCAATGTCACTATGACCATAATTAGCAACATCCTTCCCAAAGATGAAATAAAAAGGAGATTTCGATAAGTAACCAAAAAATGCCTCAAATGGATTTGTTTGAGTCGATGAATTCTTTTCCCGATTATAAGCATGCTCAATGTAGTGTAAGAGTTCATCCCAAAGCTTAGGATGTTTGTTGCAATAACCACAAAGAAGATGTACTACCGTTTTGTTCACCTCTTCTGTCTGACCATTAGTTTGTAGATGGAATGTTTTTCTCTTTTTCAACTTGGTGTCCATGAGTCCCCATAAGCTTGACCAAAAGTTCCCGACAAATCGTGAATCTCAATCAGAAATAATGGACTTCAGCAACAGAAAATGTACCCATACATGTTGAAAGAAAATTTGTGTAGTTTATTCAGCTCTAACCTACTTCTTACAAGGCATTGAAATACACATCTTTCATAAATTATCCACCACAACATCAAGATAATCATGATTGTATTTATACATACACAGTCCTCCTACAAAGTCCATAGAAACAATTTCCCAAGGACGTGAAGGAACTGGAAGTGGAGTATACAATCCTAACTTTCTATTTCTAGGCTTACTTGTAGCACACAAATAACATCCTCTTACATATTGTGACACACTTTCATTCATTCTAGTCCAATAAAAATACCTTTGTAATTGTGCCACCGTCTTGGCTACACCAAAATGGCCAGCAAAAAGAGAAGTATGCGCTTCCCTTATGATGTTGACTCTTTCACCCTATGGAATGCATAGCTATCCAAGATGATGCAAAATTTTATCATGCACATGGTAATCCAATTCCTTTAGTTGGTCTCCTTGACACAAATTTACATGTAAATCTTTAAAGTCATCATCTAAAGCACACTGCTCAACATAGCTCTCATGCATGATAGAGTTATGCTTAAGAATAACTGAAGCACTAAAAATTGTTATAGAAAGCATGTCAGCAACCTTGATATATATACCTTTCTTATACATCATCACCAACTGGAATTTCTAAAAGAAACCCATCCATCTAAAGTTCCTCTCTTGTTATAGCTTAGTTTGTGATTGCGAGTATTGAAATGGTTGATGATCACTGCAAATGATAGTTTCCTTTCCCATCAAATAGTGTTTCGATTTTTTCACACTTTGCACCAATGCATACAGTTCCTTTTCATATTTAGGATAATTTACTACTACACCATTAGAACTTTCAAAATGGTAACATATGGTCTTATCATGTTGCATCAACACTACTCCAGTGGCATAGTCATTCGCATATGTTTGTATCTCAAATGCTTGTCTTAAATCAGGAAGTGCAAGAACTGGAGCTGTACTTATTCTCTCCTTTAATGCATCAAAAGATATTTTTTTTTGGTTTCCTCCCCATTGAAAAACTTGCTTTATGCTTGTTAAGGCATGCAATGGTGCTGCAATTGAAGAAAAGTTAGAAATAAACTTTCTCCAATTTGGGCTGCTCCAAAAAGGCTTCTAACCTCAGTTACATTATTGGGCTTGGGAAAATATACAATGACTTTGACCTTTAAGGGATCTATCTTCAATTCATCCCCTCCAAGAATATGAGCCAAACAAACTAATGAGGTCTTTTCAAACTCACACTTAGACATCTTTAAAAAAAAAAGTTTCGTCAACACATATAAGACTTATTTGACATGCCTAACATGTTATTTAAGACATAATTCATAACTTGCATGAATGTTGTAGGAGCATTACAAAGCCCAAATGTCATAACCAAACATTCAAACAAATTAACCTTGCTTTGTTTTGAAAGTTTTCTGCCATGTGTCTCCTTCAACAATCCGAATCTGATGATAACCACTTCTCAAGTCAAACTTAGTGAAATACACAACATATTTCAATTCATCACTAAAATCATCAATTCAAGGAAAAGGGTAAAAATTCTTTATTGTAATCTTGTTCAAGGATTTGAAATCTACACATATGCTCCATTTACTATCTTTCTTTGGTACTAAAAAAATTGGTGATCTGCATGGCGATGTGCTTGGTCTGATGAACCCTTCGTCAAGCAACTCTTGGATTTGTCTTTTGATTTCTGCATTCTCCATGACTGACATCTTGTACATGTCAATGTTTGGAAGAGGTCAATCTAGCTGCAATTGGTTCTCATGTTGGATACCTCTTTTAGGAGGCAATCCTTTGGGCTACTGAAACATCTTATCATATGTGTTAACAACCTCATACAAATCAAATTTTAACGTTGGATCACATCCTTCTAAATATTTATTTTCAACATTCTCTTTGGGTTTGATCATCAAGAGTACGAAGTTCTTAATATCATTGACTAACCTCTTCATTTGTCAAGAATTCATAAGTGACAAATTTAACTTCTTGTTATGTTCTCTAATAATGTACTGAACTCCATTTTTAAACAAGTGATCTTTTTTCTCATGGCAATGAAATATGCCTCTCCTATCATATAGATACGGGCTTCCCAAAACACTACCACAAATGTCTAGTTCTTCATCATAAGCTCAATGACTTTGCTACTTCTACCAGTTTATTTGAGATATATAGATAATTTTCTTTTATATAAAACTTTAATACATACATTATTACAAACATGATGAGAAAAATATTACTTTTTAAGTGTTGATGCAGTTTCCATGTGATAGACAAACCACTTATGTGCAATATTTTTTATAATGTAAATAATAATTATATCTTTGTTTCGAAAAATAAATGTATCACCGATTTCTTACAATTTCCATAAAAATTTAAAATTAAAACTCATACCATACTCTTCGAAGAATATTTGATTTGATAATTTGGTAGTTTAAATATTTTCTTAAATAATACGAACTAAAAACTAAAACGAATGATGTAACATTACGAGAAAACTAACATAACTTATAATGGGAAATCATATATTGATGTATCTTTATTTTACTTTTAGGTGAAGTTATACTTTTTATTGTGTAATATTGTAGTGTGGAATCACTAGAGAGTATTTAATAACAATAATACAAAATTAATATTTTTAAATTAAGATTGAACAATATTTAATTCATTTACATAAAATTGATACAGGAATAGAAAGAATAAAAGTTAAATATTGTTCCACTAAAATTCAATTACGTTTTAATTTTATTTAGAAAAGTTTCTTTGGTGGTATAGAATAGATGGTGAAAGAGTGTACTCTTAAGGCACTCTGTGATATGAAAGTCACCAATTTTGTGAGAAAAAATCTAACTATGTTTTAAGTTGGTGTGACACAAATTCAATGTGATCCCTAAGTAATTTTAATAACTTAAATATTATTAAATGATAATTTTTAAAACCAAAAATTAAATGTATCATCATCTTAGAACTAACACAACTTAAAAAAACATCTAAATAAATTTAATAAACATCATAAAAATATCATAATTCTTTAATATTTAATTTTAATAAAAAATACAATAATTATTTAAAATAATAACAATAACTTAACCCTAACTAACCAAAAAATAACGCTCAATAATTAGATAAAGAATACGAAAGTGCATGTTAAATCTAAAACATATGCAATGATGCCATAGGAAAAGTCAAAATATCAAGAGTGCACTAATTACACAATCGAAAGATAACTTCATCATTCATATTTTTATCAAAAAAATGCCAAAAAAAAATTGAACTAAAATTGCGAATAACACGTCACATGGGATTATCTTTTCACCGTAAAATATATTTTATTAACTCATCGAAAAATAGAAAAAAGATAGATTTTGCCATATAAATTTCAACGAAGATAAAATGGGGATTATGAAATTGTTTAAACAATGACACATAGTCTTTCAATAATACATAAAATAAATTCATGTCCAATCATGAATCCAACCATAAATACATAAATACCGTACACATGTAGACTTTTCTTCTTGCTTTTTCACCGCAGATTTGTAAGAAACATTGTTAGTCTAAATACGTAAGTATCATGGCAACCCTTATTGAGAGATATAGAGATCATGCTGATTAATAAATGAGTGGCAGGTAACCATCTATGTATTTCCTTATTGATGGTCAATATGTCAATCGTTGATTTTGAACGAATAGCAGCACTTAATCTACGAGATTGGTGAATAGTCACCATCATTGATTTTGAACACATAGCGATAATTAATCTACCATATGAAGAGTGTTCCCATCACTATGGAAGTTGACCTGTATATCCAAATGCCCTAGTCTAACGAGGCTGTTTCTTAAATAATAATGCAATGTAAGAATGAAATTAATAATGCTTCAAATTAAATCATATACAAACTAGAATAATTAGTTTTTAAAATGCTAATTATTTTCTAAATTAAAAAATATGTGTAAGTATATGGTTATTTTCTCATGATAATTTAGAAAGCGGTTTACTACTTAGAATGTATATGAGGAAAATTTTTAGCCATCCAAACAATTTCCAATTTAGGGTTTGAAAAGTACATAATTCACAAATAACAAATTTTTTTATTATTGGTAATTGAAAATTTGTGATTAATTTCTCACATGGGAAGGGGTTTACCAGAAATATTACTAGAAATATTACTAGTGCTCCACATAAAATTATTGGTAATCGAAAATTTGTGATTAATTTCTCACATGGGAAGGGGTCTACCAGAAATATTACTAGTGCTCCACATAAAATATCAAATATGAGGAGCATAAAATATCAAATATGAAGTTTGAAGAAAGTGAAGAATTGGAGCACATTTTCTCCGAATTAAAAAATAAGGTTGATGAAATGAATATTAGTATATTGAAACAAGTTAATTTATTACATTCTCAATAAAACATTAAAATAGAAATCTGGAAGAAATAAAAAATTCCATGATTCAAAATAAGAAATAAATATAGAAATTATGAACTATTCTATTACATAATCTCCCTAAAATGGATATGGAGATCTAGGGAATCATGAACATAAGGAGAAGAGTGGTGTTCAAACTCAATCACATATGTGGAGTATTTCATCACAATTGATGAGAAAAAATATTGAATCATAGAATCATGTTCATTGATCACTCAATATCTGTAGCATCGAAGGTTCTAATTGGCATCATCAAAGTACTTCTTTCTACACCAAGTACTTCTTTGATCTACACCAAGTTTCATCCTTACAAATGGTAGTTATTGCATCCTTGTATTTCAAATAAGATCAATTTGTATGGTATCTATGAATTTGTAAAATGAAAAAATATTCTATTACATCTTGGCTTATTTTTATAGAGAAATGATAACACATCAAGGGGGTATTAAGAGTGATACATTTTTTTGTCAATTGGTAAATCTATGGAAAAAAAGTCTAGTTATAGAACACATTCAACAATTCCAAAATTTGAGTGTCAGGGTAAAGAATATTTTAGAGGATGATTTATTAGACCTCTTTATGAGAAATTTAAAGGAAATCTTTCAAAATGAGGTGTGTCTCTTTGAATTTTGTCTTGCTCATAGAATTTTCAATATGCATTCATTGTAAACATTTAAAGAGTGTTTGTACTATTTTTCACATTTCCTATGAGATGTAATTAAATTAAAATTTATGCAAGCTTTCAAGCATGAGATACACTTATTTTTGGTGAACGTGACCCCAGAAAAACCCCACAACCTTTTGGGGAAAACTATTCTTCAATAGAGGATTTTATTTCTTGAGAAATTAATCTAAGTACATAAAAAATTAAACACGACACTTATCTCACTTGAACTGAAGCTTTAAATAAAAATTTGGAAAATTGTGCCCACTAATATTTTTCAGATTTTCACAATTTTAAGTACCCATAATTTTCTGCACTTTTACACATCCCAACTCCTTGATTTCTGTGCTTAGGAATTTTCCTAGAAATCTGTGTTGAAACAATCTTGATTTATGTTCCTAAAACAACCTTCAAAGCTGTGCAAATACAACCTCGATCTATGTGCAAAATACTGACTGTAATTCCTAGAAATTCTTGCCAAAACAACACTTAGAACCTCCTCGATTTTTGTGCTTTCTAGAACAAATTTCCTCACATTTCTACCTCAAATTTCAGGCCTATTCAAATTTGATTCCTCCTGAAAATGCATTCTCATAACCTACTTAAAAATAATTCCTAGCTCCTCAAGTTTCATGTTATTGTGCCTCGAATTATGTGCCACCTTCTCCTTGAAATGCGCACAACATTTTGTATTGTTTCCTCCTTGGTATTCGAGCCTCCTATGGCTACCTCCCTCCTAGAAAATCGAACTCTCCTTCTCTTGTAGCTAATTCTTCTTGAAGATCTCCTTTTCTCTTCTCCTCTCATTATCTCAAGTGTGAGGTGAAGAATAATCCTCCCTTTTTTCCTTTTGTCTTTTGGAAAAGTTTGAATCCCTAAACCTGGGATTCAATGGTTGAGATTTAAGCTACAAATATCAAGATGTGTGCTTGACACCACTTTTCCCAAATGACCCCGCTCATACATTGCACCCATTACTTAAAATCCGCCTAGTACCTTTTTCATGTTTTATACATTTTTCTAATTTTATCAACTCACTTTAATATTAGAAAAGTGAATTATGTATTTTACACATAAAGTCACTTTATAAAGTACAAGTGACTTTAATATTAGAAAAAGTACACGATACACCACTTTTAATGACCTGTAATTGAAAATTGAAGGCGATATACAAATTGCAAATGAAATTTTATGTGTTATGGGTAATGGATCAAGTTACAAAACATAGAAACAAGTGATTTGTAAACTTAGTTATCAACCAAAATAGAGACAACATACCAAATTAGAAACACATAACAACAAACATGATAAATGAGTTCACCCCTCTCCTATGCTACATATCCTGGTTCAACTTCCAATGTAGGGCCTCTTTCATTATGTGCTCAAATTTGTCTTTTCACGGCTTTACAATGCTTTGAATGTAATAGAAATGTCTTGAATGGATCCAAAAATGTCAAAAAACCCATCTGGGTTCCTTTTGCACCTCATTTTGCCAAAATTGAGAAAGTTATGCCTGTTACAAGTTTTTCTCAAATTCCATAGCTAACCATCCTCCAATTAATCCTAAACTTGGCTTGTTCACCCCAAACCTGTAACCAACGTGCAAACTTGGCCTATAGTCCCGCCCGATGGGCGAATTTGCCGGATAGTTAAATTGTCCATTAACCCCCCTATTCTGAAATATTTGGTTGTATGGGGGCCACATGCCTAGGGGCCGAGGCTAACTGCTTTCCCTCACATCTGGAGCCCCCAACACCTGGGGCTGGGTCATATCATGCCCATAAAACAAGGGGTTATGTTCTATATTCCCACACTAAGGGCTTAATATTGGGCGCGCTCATTTTTTTTGGTGAGTGTGGTCATATAACATGCCATTTGGGCTAGGGATGGCCCCCTTCGCTCCTCCCAACACTTGGTCATATGTAGGGCCGTGTGACCCCAGGTTGGCCCCTATCCATTCTCTGTTGCAAGTCTAAGTTATGGCTCCAGGTGCATGGTGTTGTGGGATATGACCACAAGACCGAGGCTAAGTCT
>APFE030253351.1:19887-66805 GCA_000404065.3 Pinus taeda | reverse complement strand
GATGTCAAGGAATAGTGAAGGATTATTGTATGTACAAGCATATGGCTTGTGGAGTGTTCTCCTTCCTTAAGGAGTGAATGTATGGTGTTGCCCTACCTTAAGGGTTTGATCAATAAAGTGAATCATTTCTATCTATTTTGATCTTATTATTCTTGGGTTTATTTCTATTATCTAATATTTCCGGGTTAGAGTTATAACAAACAGGTTGTCAGTTTATGTACATCATAGGATCCCAGAAATTGAACAGTATGCAAATCAGGATGAATGGTTAGAAGGGACCTTAACAGAAGAAGTTAGTGAGCAAGAAAAGATGGAAAAAACTATGAAAGATCTTAAAAAGAGCCTTGACCTGGACTCTTTTGGATAGGTATATTTCAAGCTGACTCAACAATCAAGAGTTCGTACATCCTCTGTTGGAACTTCTCAGCAACCTGCACAAAAGATCAACACAGCAATCACAGAGACTTCAAAGGGAAAATAGGTAAATACCACAGAGCATCCTGTAATGACAGACCAGCCAGCAATGTCAAAAGAATAGAGTCAGGGGAAAATTCCACTAGTCCAAACTAAAGCAACAGAAATTCCTGCATTACAGACTCCTCTAAATGAGGAAAGAAGCAAAAAGAGAGATAGGGAAAACCCCACACCTATCAGTGGACCTACAAAACAGCCAGGTGCAAAGAGGCAGAGATTGAATCTTCTCTCAGAAGATGAAATTATTAAAGAAACCATTGACAGTCTAAGAGGTGAAAGGGTAGTCAACCAGCAGACTTCCTCGGTGATAGAGACATCAACTAGCTCACACAGGCAGGAGCTAGAAAGGTAGCACAGTGTAGAAGTTTCATCCACTAGGCCACAAAGCAAACAGGCCTCGGACATCAAAAGGACATTTATAGAGATAAAGGCCAGGAATGACCCACTAAGGCTTCAAATTTACAACCAGTATCTTAAGATGGCCCCCACAAATTAGCAGAGATTAATGTCTGCGTATGACATTAAAGAGGGTAAAATGATCATGAGTTACTTTAAGCCCAAGGTGCAACAACCACAGTCAGCAGTTGATTACATCAAGACAAATTTGGAGGTCTTAGCCAAGGACATTCATCCTATGGACCAGATTGAGCTTCATAAACAAACTAGAGAGATGGTCTACTCCACACTAGTTGATAAAGCAATGTTGGCTCATAAATTACAAAACTCCTTGGACAATACCTCTGCTCAACTACATTTGGAGAAAGCTTCTTCTCTGGTTAAGGACAACAGGATAAAATCTTTGGAGGAGATTATCATTGAACTGCGACATGATCCCAAAGATGCTAAAGGCATAAAGGCAGTGATGAAGAAGAAAGAGGAAGACATTGCTTCCCTAAGAAAGTAGCTTAAACTGCCTCCTTCCATGCATCCACAGAGTGCATAAGTTGTACAACAGAAATCCGAAGAGGAGATGATGCACCTGCTCATGAAACTCAACGAAATACTAACCGATACAGAGTAGGCACTAGAAAAGGCACTAAAGGAAAAGTAGGGAGAGTCGACCTCCCAGCCTCCTAAGGTCACCCCTATAGTCTCAATAGCGCTTCCTTCAACACTTGGAACAACATTGGCTCCCAATGTTCCAGTGTCCACAGCAGAGATAATTACAAGCACATCAGCAATGGCAATAGCACTAGGTAGCATTACTAATATGAGCACAGAACAACTAATAAAAGCAATGGAAGAATTGAAACTCCAAGTGTCAGAATTGAAACAAGTAAAGGAACAATTGGCAAAAGTAGAAAAAAGTTATGACAAATCCAAAAAGAATGTGGCAGAGAAAATGAGGTTAAAACATTAGAGAACAAAGTGAGAGCATTAGAAAAGGATCTCTCTCTGGATAAACCTCTGGCAGAAATCAAAGGAATTTTGTGGGCCAACATCAATCAATCCCTTAATAATGTGTGGCAATCAATCCAAGCTATTTATGGGCAGATTGACTTAGTGAGAGCAACCCAAGTGGAAATTCAAAAGACAAGAGCTTTATTGGGACAGATGCCTGAACAAGCCAACCAGCTAATACATTTTTTGAACACCAAGACCAGTGAACAACTGGAAGCACTGGAAATCACAGACAGGACAGGCACCATTCTGGAAATCAAGAGAGTTCTAACCAAGAGAACTCTGATGCAAAATTTGGAAAGGAGATGCCAGGACATGCAGGTGGAGATTAATTATTTCACAGAAAAGTTCACAGTTTTGCAGGATAAGGGTCTACCCAGTCCTTTAACAAGTAATGACCGGCTGATGAAACATGTAGATTATGCACACAAATTGAATAAATATGTTGTTGATCAAATTACTTCATCAACAAGTGCTTTAGACGTAAAAGCACTTCCATTTGGCCAAGTCCTTTATGATAACTTGGAGAGCTTATTTTATATTGAGCATGAGGTGAAACATGTATTCACCATCCAGCCTAATTTCTTTAAGTACATAGAGACTAATGAAACTTTAAGGAAGCTGTAGAGACATAAATTACCAGAACAAAAATGGTGGGAGGATATGCTAGAAATTTTATAAACTTATCTTAGGTATCTTTGATGTCTTTGGTGTCTTTGGTAGAATGAAAATTTTGGGCCATTTACCATGATGCGGTAAACAGAGTTAAAAGAGGGACATATTAGTCAAAGTGTATCAGATCAGGGTTAAGTAATATCCGAGCAAGACGAAGCAACCAGCATAGAGTATCAGTGGAAGACAGCTGTAAACCAACTCACAGGGCCTACCTCCAGTGCATTTGACAAAGACGCAACAACCAGCATAGCATCAATTTGTCTTTTCCCTGGTTTTGAGACTATTTGTCTCTATCTTTTGTAAAAAATGATTAGTCATCACTAGATATTATCTCTGTGAGATATTTTGTATAAATACCCCCCCAATCAAAGTATTTGTGGTTGGTGAATATTTCTAGACTTTGTTGTAACATTGAGTTTTGGAATAGAAAGCTATTGGAATCAACTGTTGTTGTGCTTACTCGATGAAGAATTAAAGTAGAGGACTTGCCACAAGATTCTTGAATCAAACGTAAGACCAGTAAGTCTCTTATATCTGTGTTTTAAAGTTTTTCTTGATCCTTATATCACCCATGTTTCAGAATCTGAATGATAAAAATAGAGAATAATTCAGAATTTGCTTGAATGCACTCTGTGTTCATCCGTTATCATTTTCTTTGTTTTCTTCAGAATTAGAATAAGTAGTGTAACTCTTAATTGCTCATGTTTCCTAATTATTTCATGTTGATTATTTGTTAAGGAATTCTTGATTTGCTCTTTATCAGTAATCATCCACTTTCCCTCTTTAAATAGGTTGAAAGATTCTTAACTGCCTTTCACCCAATTTGAACCCATTCCATCTACATCAAATTTTTATTTGTTCCCTATTTGACTACCTTGACCTATGGAACCATCCTCTGTTAAGAAACCAAATCCAGAAATCCATCCTCATTGACTCCAGTAGCCCAATGGACTGAACCACTTGGTCTTACACCTCTGCTCTATTGAATCTCACCATCCAAAAATCAAACAAAACCTCTGAAACTTCATAACTAGCCTAATACCTTTCAAAACAAAGTTAAATCATAAAGAGAGAGCCCTCTCTGGATACAGATTGGCTAGATTCTGTATCTAAAATATTGGTTTGTGGTTACCTCGGCCTCCTTTCCCTTTCTTACAACTTTGGGGAAAACCTGAGTGATAACATCATTAGCGACTCCACTGGGAACCTGAATAAGTTGTTTGTTGTTGCTATCTACTCTATAAACTATAGACAGAGCCTGAAGTTAGCTAGGTAGCCTTTGAAATGCTTTTGCTTTGAAATGGCAGAAGTAAATGAATGCTACTTTAGTCTATTTCTGGTCTAGCTTATAGATTGTGTAGTAGGTTTCAAATACTTGATCAGTTTCTCTTTCATAAATCTTTAAGAAAGTTCACAATTCCCATATCCAAAGTCTCTTAAAGAAATTGTTAAAGTTGTAGTTGTTAGTGTCAATATTTGCAGCCTTCCTTCAGTGATCAGACATGCTCTTACAAAGTGATTTTAAGGTGTCAAGGTCAAATTTTGTCATTTCAAAGAGTCTTCAAGCAAAATTTGGTCACTAGGCATTAGGTCTAGGGGTTTCTTTTACTCCTGTCAAAGTTGTCAAAATGTCGGTTCATGTCACCATTCAACGGAGTGTACCATCATTCAAAGGGTTGTCATCATCATGTCAAGTTCCATTGGGTCATTTTACAGCTTGTTCTTGTTTCAGTTGTGCCTAGGTAAGGTCCATTTCCCTCTCCTAGGGTTTTGGAGGTAATTTCTCTTGGATGGTCAAATCATTATAAAAACTTGTATCCTGATGTTCATACACTTTCCTCTATCATTAATGTACCTTATTAAACACTTCCCATCACTGAGATCCCCCAAATTCCTCATTTTTGCACAAACCCTAGTTTCTTGCCACAACTTGGCAATTTTCTAGGCTAGGCCTGTGTTTTGCCCTTTTGGACCTCTTCCCCTAACTCGATCTCTGAGATTCCACTTTCCCCTACTTCCTAACATCCCTCCCTACTTCCCAAAATTTCCCCAAGAATTTAGAATCCCCTTATCCCCTTCATTTCGCTTCATTTCGACAAAATCCCTTGTTTCACACATCGGGATAAGTTTCACTCAAAAGATGTGTTAGAGCAATCAAAGATGAATTTTGGAAAACTGAGAGAGGTTTTTGTCCACACCATGCCACGGAAGAAAAATCTCCTTCACTTCTTACACAGGTATAATGGTTTTGGAGAAATATCAAGAATACCGTTGCCTCAGGAGAATTGATGCACCTACAGGAAGTAGTGTTAGGAGATTTGATTTCTAATAGGGTAAATGAACTCCAAATTGAAAACATCCACTTGGGTTGGAAATTATACTTCAAGAGATTTCCAACGAGCTATTACACGCTCACTTTGGACACCGGGAAGGCCTCCAAAAGCCTCCTGCAAAATGCACTATGTAGCGCGCTACGCATATAAAGTGCGCGCTACGCATTGGGCCAGAACACAAAATTTTTGCCACTGCTCTTCAAAATTCAAATTCTCTCAGTTTCCTTTGCCTCATGTAAGTTTAAATAATCTTGTTATTATCTTTGGTTAGTGTTTGGAGTTGTTTGAATATCGGTTGTAAGAGGATGAATGTTGAAAAACACAAACCCTACTCTCTTGTAAAGAAATGCCTCTTTAGGGTTTGAATTTGAAGTTTTAGAATTTGACTTTGGTGCCAAAACATTCCATATCTCACTTGTATTTTCCTTTCCCCACTATTGTCATATCGTCATACAATGCCTCCCTTTTCCCTATTCCCTTTAAAATCACTCATATCACTTCGTCCCTCTCCTATTTCCCTATATCCCATCCCTAAAACTTGCTATTTGTTACCACTTTCCATCCTTTATATCAGTTATAGGTTCCAAAATTCCATACAGTCAAGTGACTGTACTCATATCCTTAATTTCACTTGACTCAAGCATATTTTCTTCACTTAATTGAATCATGTTGTTCCCATAGCTCATTTTCCCATAGTCCACTATTCACACAGCCCTATTTCCCACAGTTCCTCCCGCATTTGGCGTTTGAAACAAAAGCACCAAATCCTCATTCTTCATCTCATTCAAAACAACACATATTTTGCAACATCATGGAGGCGGACATCGATACATTATATGACCAAGACAGAGATTGCACCACTGAACTGCATACACCAGGAGGACACTGAAGCGTCGTGAAACACCTGATCCACTTCGGATTTTGGCCGAGGCTTCACTGGCTGGGCATGATACATGATGGAGGGTCTTCACTCCAAATTTGAGCAAATTCGGAGAAGTTTTTGTCATTTTGAAATATTTTGGTCTCAAAACAGATTTTTCAGCCATATGAGTAGCGCGTCGACACGCTCGCTTATGATTGGGACACTTGCTGAAGGAAAAAATTATATTTTTGGGCTTTTCAAGGTAATTTATGCATGATCCACTATGGCCGAATCATTTCATGAAGTTCTGGATGATCAAAGGGCCCAAAAACACCATCAAAACCACCTTTCTGCCACCTTTTGCACCAGCAGGAAGTACTTCTGGGAGAATGAAGTTTTGGATGGGAAAATGAGCTCCAAATTGGGAAATTCTACTTGGGTTGGATAGCCAACATCTAGGGCTTTCCAACGAGCTATCATGAACTCAATTTGGATGCCAAGAAGTGCCCCAAAAGCAGGATGAAAGACGCGCTATGCATATAGAGTTTTGGTCAATTTTTCATTTTCCAGCTCAGGATTTTGGCCAGTTGGACCAGTTTTGCTTGTGGATGAAATTTTTGAGTTATCTTGATGTAAATTTATGGTTGGCATGTAAATTGGACTCATTTTTACCTATTCTAGAAGATTCACTCCTAAAAAAGTAAAAATCAAGTGTAAGAATCAGTTTCCCTTCTTTTAGAGGTAAGTTGTTTGGATGCCTATATTCTAGCTCCTTGTTTAGAATTAGTTGGAACTGCTCCTAGAAGGAGGAACTCGACCCCTAGAGGCATGGGAAGAGGTTAGGATGGTCTATAAAATGTATTTTCTCAGTCATTTTCAGAGGTTGGAGAGGTTGGACTCTTGGGAAAGATTTTGGCACACTATTGTACATGTTTTTCATATTTTGGCTAAGGAAAGATCAGAGGTTTTGCCGCACCTGTTTGGATTCTTGTGGCTTTCAGTTCTTGATGGTGTTTTCTCTCAGTTTATTGTAATTTCTTTCATGTTTAATGTATGCCATTCCATTCTTATGCTTCTGAAACTAAATGAATGAGTAAATGAGGTTGAATCCATTGATTTTAGTGCTCTACCTTTGAAATCATTTAGTTTTACATGTTTTCGCCTATTTGGAGAGGATCCATGTTCTCCCTTTCCCTCTTCAGCTCCTTTTCGTTCTGATCCATCCATACATTTAATCAAAAAGCATTAATACTACTGCCTACCTCGCCCCAACTCGAATTATGCAAAGATCTGGCCTTATCCCTGGACCCAAAATTGTTTTTTCCCATTTCTCCAACAAAAACCCACAAAATCAAAATCAAACTTTCCTATCTCTTTACTAGCCTAAAATCAGTTCCCATTCTAGAGTCATCTCGCACCCTATTTCTCATTTTATCGAGATTGACTGGAGAGAGCCCTCTCCTGTCCTCGTAGGGCTAGCTACGAGGCTGAGTGTGGTTTGATGTAGCCTTGAGTTTTACCTTATTTCAACCTAAGGTAGATTTGAGCACTAACAGTAGTGTCAAACCTATTTACAGAAAATCAATAATACACCTAGAAGCTTGGCTTCAGAAAGGATTCGTTACACCAGATCAAATCCTGATCCAAACCCACCACCTGTGTTTGAAAATCCTAATATGATTCTTAGGATTCTTAGAAGACAAAAGAGCCAAGAAAATTATGCTATTTCTCGGCCTCTATTCAGATCAAAATCCTACCCTGTGAGGTCAGTTCCCCTCCAGGACGAACCTTGTGCTCAGTATTTTGAAAGCTCTTCATTTGGGACATTTTCCGAATCTGGGTTAACCCACATAGTTCAAGATCCAATATTCATTGAAAATTTACAGCTTGAAGTTGTTACTTCACATCTTGACAAACATCTACAAGACTCCATCCAACCTGAGCTTACTTCTGAAAGAACAAAAAATATTGTTGTGATTACTACCTCTTCTCCAAGTTCACCATTAGCGCCTTAGACTTCCCAACCTAAATCTACCCTTTCCACTACCCCATCTGCTATCCATATTCCCATTGTCATCCCTACTACACTAGTTGTTACATATATTCCTGCTATCATGGCAAACAAATATTCTCCTCTAAACTTACCTGCCAATCTAGGGGCTATGCCCCAAGACTATCAAAGTAAAATCACTCCTTTTGATGGCACATGCACATATACAACTCAACAACATACTAAAAAAATGATATATTACTTTGAAATATATGAGGTTAATGTTGATGATGTTAGAATGAGAATATTTGCTCAAAGTTTGACTAGAGATGTTAGAACGTGGTTTAGAGCCCTCCCTGCAAACAGTATCAATGACCCACAAGCTCTTTATCAAACCTTCTTGAACAGATGGGAAAAGAAAAAAGATCCTCTCCACATTTTATCAGAATATGAAGGTTTAAAAAGAGGTACCCAAGAAACTATCCAAGATTACTGCATCAGATTCAATAATGTCTACAATGTTATTCCTCAAAATCTCAGGCCTCCTCCAAACTTGGTCTTGATCAAATTCTCTGATGTATTTGATTCCGATATGGCATACCAACTTAGGGAAAGAGCTCCCCGAGACTTAGAAGAGATGTAGAGTATAGCTGTCAGTGTTGAAGCCAACCTGATTTCTAAGCGAGCTAGAGCCAGAGCTAATAGGAGGATACCTTTCAAAGAAGAACCTTCTGCTTTCGAACAGAAATTAGATGCTATTATTAAAGGAATGGATAGACGTGGTGATAGAGTAAAAATAATTGAGGGTAAATCCCCTTGGGATGGTCAACCAAGCAATACTGGGAGAAATCCAAATTTCAGAAAAAAATCAAAACCCTAATACTGGAAAGGTTGGACCTGACCAAAACATTAGGCCTCCATTCCAGGAAAATTATGTTGAAGCCCCAACCTCTGAGAAACCACCAGAAGACACTCAAATTAATTTAATGGGCCTCAACAATGAACAACAAGTTTTCTTGACCCAAGAGGACTAAGAAGCTCACACTCTTGAACAATTCCAAACTCAGTGAGGTGAATCATTTGATTTTAGGGAGGGATATGATACAACCATTTATGAAGTCCACAAGCAATACAATCTGAGGAGAAGAAGAATAGAGGTCCCTAAAACCAATAAACAGAAAGATACCAAGCAACCCAACAAATCTAAGATCAATAACCCCCTGCACAAGTCCTTCCTAGAACAAGTCCTAACCCAAACAATCCAATAGTTGAAGATATATCAGATAATCAACAAACTAACAAACAACCTTTCACTTCCATTCCTCCCAAAGGAAATGTGGAAGAACCTCCAAAAGTTGATTTAGGAGCAACTTCAGCCCATAACACCACTCCTGAAAAAGAGAAAAACACAGAAAAGACAACTAAAAAAGACAATCCCACTGTCCAAAATACAAAAACTCAAACTGAAAAACCATTCAATCTTGAGACTGAAATAGGCAAATTAAAAATAGCTATTCCATTGTCAGAATTGGCTAAACATGATGTCTACAGAGGTCAAATTAGCAAATCACTCCAAATTTCTGTGAACAAAGATTCAGTGAATGTTTTTTATGACCAGCCTGAATTAATTTTTGGATCTGAGGTAAACAGAAAATTAGTAGATGGAGGTGTTCCTCCTTTCTATGTAAGTCTGAACATACATGATAAAATACTTCATAATGCCATGTTTGATTTTTGTGCTTCTCATAACTTAATGCCTAAATCTGTAATGGAGAAGTTGGACCTAGATATTACTAGGCCATACAAAAACTTGTTCTCTTTTGATTCAAGCCAGGTCAGACGTCTAGGATTGATCAAATATCTATGTGTATCACTAGTTCAATACCCTGACAAAGCCATTTTAATGGACATAGTGGTAGCTGATATTCCACCAAAATATGGCATGTTATTGTCTAGGTCTTGGGGTGCAAAGCTTAAAGGATCTTTACAGCTGGACATGTCCTATACTACTATTTCAGTATTTGGCCAACCACAGAAATTGTTCTGAGAAACTTTAATGAAATATGTGGTAAGTAGCCAAGAGGAACCCCAGAATTTTCCCATCTACTCCATGCACTCTGACATGGACTCTTTCATTCTATACAATGTTGAAATTGATCCTCCAACTAATGTCAAGGTTTTAGCATTTGAACTAGAAGAAATTATAAAAAAAAAGAGTCTAGTGTTTAAGTTCAAGAGATTTCTGAGAAAAATGATATATCAGACACTCAAGAGAAACCAGATAAAACTAAAGAACCATATCTTCCTATCAAACAGATTGCTGAGGCTCCTGATCCTAGTTATGGACATGAGATCCTTTGGTACTTAGAATTTGATGGGTCAGTTAATAAATTAGGAACAGGAGCAGGAATTTGGGTGCACAAACTTGAAAATGATCATGTTGAAGGACACGCTTATAGGTTAAACTTTAAATGCACCAATAATATGGCTGAATATGAGGCCCTGTTGCTAGGACTTAAATTGATCAAAAGTTTAGGGTCAATCAGGGTATCAGTTTTGGGAGATTCTGATTTAGTCATTCAACAGATAAAAGGGAACTTCCTCAAAAATGGTCCCAAATTAAGATCTTACAGAGGAACAACAATTGAGATTCTCAGTACATTTCTTGAAACACAGCTCGCCAAAATCCCAAGAAAACATAATTTGCATGCTCACAACTTAGCAACCTTTGCCAGCACTTGTAAATTACCATTTGAACCCAATCATCAGTTCACAGCTGAGATTAGACACAGGCCAGCCATACCTGACAATGTAAAAAACTGGCAAGTTTTTGACAATGATATTCAGATCAATAATTTCCTAACCCTAGAGGAGGAGTTTTCTGGCACTAATATAGACATAGACACTGTCAGAGAGTTTTTTCAAATAGATAAAATAGAAACGGACATTTCAGCAGAAAGTGCCACTCAAATACTTCACCCAACAAAATTCACCAATAAAGAAATGCAAGATCTCAAAGAAATAGACATCCATGAGATTATCAAAGTAGAGTCTGAAGTTATTAATCTAAAAGACAATCATCTGCCCAAAGGATTAACTCCTTTAGAAGATTTCTTCGATTTTAATGATATCCCAAAGAAACCCAAAATGCAACCTCCAAAAGTAAACATTGAAGACTGTAACATAGGAACTGAATAAAATCCAAAAATGATAAAATTGTCCAAAACTTTACCCCCTGATCAAAAGCTTAAATATGTTGAATTGATCAAAGAATTCCAGGATGTTTTTTCCTGGAGCTATGAAGATCTGAAATCTTATGACACATTTGTAATTCAACATACAATACCCCTCAAGGAAAACCAAAACTATTCAAACAAAAGCTCAGAAGAATTAACCCTATACTACTTCCCTTAATTGAAAAAGAAATCAAACGAATGTATGAAGCAAGAATAATTGCTCCTATCAAGTTTTCAGAGTGAGTGTCTAATTTAGTACCTACAAGGAAGAAAACATGAGAAATCAGATTGTGTGTTGATTTAAGGAATGTAAATAAGGTTTCTTTGAAATATCATTACCCGTTACCTAAGATGGACCACATTTTACAAAGGGTAGTAGGTGCCTCCAAGATTTCACTTTTGGATGGGTTCTCAGGTTTTAACCAAATTCTGGTCCATCCTGATGACCAGGAAAAAACTACTTTTACAACACCATGGGGAACTTTCAAATATGTTAAAATGCCATTCGGACTTAAGAATGCAGGGGCAACCTTTCAATGAGCAATTGACATAGCTTTTACAAAAGAAATTCACGATTTTCTAGTCATATATCTAGATGACCTTACTGTCTTTTCTAAATCAGATCAACAACATTTAGATCATTTGAGACAAGTGTTTTTAAAATGCAGAAAGTATGGCATTTCATTAAATCCTAAGAAATCATTATTTGGTGTAGAGGAAGGCAAATTGTTAGGCCATATCATCTCCAAAGATGGCATCAAAATTGATCCTACTAGAATAGAGGCCATTCTATAAATACCCCACCCCAAAAATGTCAAAGAACTTCAAGCTTTCGTAGGAAAGATCAACTTTTTAAGAAGATCCATACCTAACTTGGCCGAATTGATTAGATTGCTAAACAATATGTTAAAAAAGGATTCCAAGGTTAAATGGACATTAGAAGCCAAACAAGCATTTGAAGATTTTAAAATGGCTTTGACCAAAACACCAGTCCTTACAAGTCCAAAGTTTGATAGAGACTTCATAATATTTCATTTGCATCAGACCATACCATTGTTGTTGTTTTACTACAAAAAGATGATCAAGGATGTGAAAAACCCATAGCCTTTTTTAGTAAAGCACTTAGAGATGCACCCCTAAAATACCAAATCATGGAGAAATAGGCTTATGCACTTGTGAAAGCTATTAAAGACTTTAGAGTCTATATATTGTACTCCCATGTAATAGCTTATGTACCAAGTATTGTTGTCAAAGACATATTGACTCAGGAGGGAATTAAAGGCAAACGAGGTAAATGGATAGCTAACATTTTGGAGTATGATATTGAAATAAAACCTACAAAACTTATAAAAGGACAGGGACTGGCTAAACTCATGACTGAAACCAACTTTCAAGCCTTGGATATAAATGAACTGGATAACGAATAGGAGATGGCGACTCCACAAATTAGCCAGGCCTTCTTACAATCACCTTGGTATGATAATATAACTCATGTATTATTAAACCTGCAAGCTCCTCCAGGGTTATTCAGAACAAAGAAAAGGTTTATAAAAATGAAAGCTTCAAAATTTTGTATCTTAGATAATGTTCTTTTTTGGAAAAATCATGAAGGTATTTTATTAAATTGTTTAATAAAAGATGAAGCTGATAAAGTTCTTAAAGAATTTCATGCAAGGGACTATGGTGGACATCTTTACTGGAAATCAACTGTAGAAAAAATCCTAAGGGCTAGATTTTATTGGCCCTCCCTGTTTGCCGATGTAAAGAAATTTGTTACCACTTGCAACAAATGTAAAATTTTTGAAGGCAAGAGGAAACTTTTACCTCTACCCCTTAGACCAAATTCCACTGAAAGGCCCTTCCAACAATGGGGTTTGGACTTCATTGGGGAAATCCATCCTCCTTCTTCTGGCCAACATAAATGGATCCTCACAGCCACAGACTATTTTACCAAATGGATAGAAGCCATTCCTTCTAGACAAACCAATGATACAATGATTATAGGATTCTTAGAAACCAACATACTTTCTCGATTTGGCTGTCCTGAAAAGATCATAACTGAAAATGTTGCTGCTTTCAAATCCAAGAAAATGATAAGTTTCTGTAACAAATACCATATCACTTTAGGCCATTCCACAACCTATTACCCTCAAGGTAATGGTCTAGCTGAGTCTTCCAATAAAAGCCTGATTAATATTATTAAGAAATTATTGGAAGAGAATAAGAAAAACTGGCACAAGAAACTTACAAATGCATTATGGACAGACAGACTAACTACAAAGAGATCTATTGGAACTAGCCCTTATGAATTAGTTTATGGCATGGAGGTTGTATTTCCTTCATATTTAGGAGTCCCTATGATGAAGTTACTACAAGAAGCTCAGGTGGAACCCAATGACATTCAAATAAGAATAAATAAAACCATCCATTTGCAGTAGACCAGAGAAGAAGTATACCAAAGATCCCAAGTGCTACAAGAAAAACTCAAGAAAATATTTGATAAGAGGACTAAGGTAGAAGATTTCTACCTTGGAGACAAAGTCTTAAAATGGGATTCCAAGAAAGAAGACAAAGGAAAACATGGGAAGTTTGACTTCCTTTGGAAGGGACCTTTTATCGTCCAAGCCTTACAAGGGAACAATAGTTACTTTTGAAGAACCTGGATGGTACAGAAACAGAAGAGGGGCCAGTTAATGGCCGAATGTTGAAACATTATTTGGATCCAACTGTTTGATGCATTCTTGCTCCAACATGTATATACTATATCCTTAGTAATGATGAAGTTGAAGCCCGAAAAGAAGGCCCTAAGCTTCACAAGTGTAACTGTTGTAAATATAATAAAGCAACCATCAGAAGAAGATTTCAGAGCACAATCAAAGTTATGGAGAAGGCCATCTGACCTGTTGTTCTTGAATTTCCACCAGGGAAAGCCATCCCCAAGTGGAGCCACTATTATGCTCCTATACCAACAGGTGTCATATTTCATGATTGACATTGATGAGCTCTGAAATATGTTCATACCTTCTCTTGTTGCAAAGGTTTTCCATATTGTTAAAAAATCAAAAATTCAAAAAATGTAAAAAGGGTATGCCCTAAAGGAAAAATCAAAGGGTAAAAAGAAAAGAATTAAATGGTCAAAAAATGAAAGAAATGAACCCCAAACAAAATAGACTAGGAAAGTGTGCAAGTCCAAAATACCACTACTATTTTATTTTCTACAATAATATGATTGTGTGCAACTTGTTGATTTATGCCACCATTGATGAATGGCCAGACAGCTTAATCTTGGCTAATTCATGTTTGAATTTCATGTTTTAGAGATAGAGAATAAAATCTGACCAAACTGTTCAATCTTGGCAGATAAGTAGATAGGTAGAGAAGCAAAGGAGATCAACAGTTAAATCTGAGCCCTTGGATGTTATAAGTGCAAACTTGTGTAGGCTTACCATGAAAAGAAAAAGAAGGTGATGAGGGTTTGCTAGTCTAAGTGCACCCAAAGAAAGAAGAAAAAATGCTAGGTCAAGTAGGCAGGGTAGGTGCAATGGTGTTACAGAATGATACTTGTGATAGATTTTGTCTCCACATGTGTTAACTTTTACTTTAATCACAAGTGCCATGGCGGATATTACACTTGATGCAGTTTAAGAGAGACAAGGTTTCATGACTAACTCCCCTTCATACTTTTCCCTAAAAATCATTCACCTACTTCCCCAAGGCTATTAAGATTTGCTTAATACCACTCATAAACCACTCATTCCGTTTCATAAAGATTGCCTAAGAAAAACCCTATTTTACTTAGGAAAATTGCCACCTTTCTCATGTAAACTCCCTTTTTTACTTTCAAAGCCCAAGTTTAAATTACAAAAGCCAAATTGTTTTTAACTGAGTGCTTATTTTGTATTCATCTTGTCATATTAATCTTTAAACTTTTATTATATAACTCCCTTATAAGCATTTTTCCCTCCCACGTATTATGTTAAAAACCCCAATATTAGATATCCCTTCCTCAGTCGAAATACGACCATATCACTGTATAAACGAGGATTAATATATTTATTTGAAATTTATTAATAACCCAAACCCCACGCACCATATGGGATTAATTAACCTTTGGTTAATTAACAACCATCACCCCCGACCCTATCAAAATCAGCTCCGATACATTAAGAATTTTGTTTTAATATAAAGCGGGCCCGCTGCTTAAACTCTCGTCATATTCCACGAGCGCTCGTCGTCAGATCTGGGCCTGACCATTCAACGGTCAACGATCATGTCGTACCACCCTTCATCTCCGTTGTTTAACTCGCGGGGAACTGGTGGTTTTTCCGTCGTACCAAGGACACGCAGCACTCATTTAACCTGCTCGTTCCCTCCCCGCTCAATACCGCTCGACCCCAAAAATGGTGCGGGCAAAACCACTTACCACCCTCCGCTAGTGACAAGACGTCTCATCACTCTGACGTCATCCATGCAATAAATGCCAAAAATAAAGCCTCGCCAAACCAAAATTTCGTTAAAACCACGAGAAAATGTCATTTTCGCCATCTTTCCTTGCAAACAGTGTTCCATGCAAAATACGTCCGGTTGATTGCACGAGCATTCAGTCTGCCACCCGGCCAGAGAAACCACAACAACACACTCTGCCGTCAATCATTTCAACCTGCAAATGCACAATTTGTCTCCTTAAGCCAGATATTTATCCATTCGACCAGTTACCCTGTAATTTCGATTTTCCATTGAGTATTTTACCTAAAAGAGCCGAATTCAAGTTCAAATCATCCTGAAGCTTCCATAAAAAGACCCCCAACCCTGCTGCTAGGTCCATTGTTTTCACAGAAGCCCGAATTCCAGTTTGAAAACACAAGAACCAAACATGGAAGCTCTCGTAGCCCTGAATGTTGCGCCTATGAATGCACCTCATAAAGACTTAGATTATTTACCCCTGGCCAACAAAGATTTTCAAATTAAAAATTTATCTGGTAACATGAACCATCTCCAGGCCTTCTGCCAAATCAGGGATAGCTAACAAAACAACTCTGATATGTTTGGGTTATGGGAATCAAACCTTCCCATGTTCTTCCTTCCCTCAGTCCATGTTTTTCCGGACATCATTCATCAGTGTTGTGCCAACTATGACCCTGCCCATAGAGCAGTCATGTCCCCATCTCAAACTGTTCTTTTTCACATAACTGCTGAGTCTATTAATGAAATGATACAGTTTCATTCCACTGAGCCCCTGGCTCGTCTTTCCATGGGGTATCTACTTGAAAAAGCTTCTCAATTATCCAGCTCAGAGATAACCCGTATTGCTCATATGTTCATGCCACCAGAGCATCAGCCTACAGGCCCACCTCCCTATCTGCAGACCTGGTTTACTAGCACTGGCAGACTTATCGTTGACATGATATCCTTGATCTTGGGATTTAATACCAGTGAATATGTTGATGAGATCACCCTAGTTCTATTGTCAATTTTACTCCTAGACAACCCCCTGCTGTCAAATATGATTATGCCACTTTCATTGCCAGCAAAATTCATGATCAATTCTTAAACCTGGATAGAGAAGGAGTCTTCAAGTACACATATTTCATATACCACATTCTGTTATATTATCATCCAAAAAGCTTTTCTTTCCCCATCATAAGGTTGGACTCAAAGGGAAATCGAAGGTCTGTGATCTTCTGGACCTCAGTCTTCCATAATACCTTTGAGTGCCATTATACCTATGATGATTTTATTGACTTCTTTGTTCATTCGGCATCCACTCTGTTGATAGGAACTCCTCCTCCTAGAATCTCCGGTGACATGAAAAAGATTCAGCAGCTCTCCAAACAGTACATAATAGGTGATTGATACCTGTACCAAAATCACACAGAAATTAGAATATATGGTTGTGAACTATGCCCTTTGAAGCTGCCCAAATATGTGCCCATAAGATTATTTGCATTAGAATATTTCAGACAGATCATAAAGGCAGATTTAGACCATTTTTGTAATACAAAGAAGAAGGCCTAGCTAAGAATAAAAAACCAGTTAGGCCCTTATGTCATCCATTCTAGAGATGCCTGGCAAGAAGCTGACAAGATTTTAGGAGATAATCTTAAATTGAAGAAAAGTTTTTGGTAGGTGCCATATGACCCAAATAGTTTCATAAGTGACAGAAGGGTAAGAAACAGGCTGTCATTTTATGTACATCATAGGATCCCAGAAATTGAACAGTATGCAAATCATGATAAATGGTTAGAAGGGACCTTAATAGAAGAAGTTAATGAGCAAGAAAATATCGAAAAAGCTATGAAAGATCTTAAAAAAAGCCTTGAACTGGACTCTTTTGGACAGGTGTCTTTCAAGCTGCCTCAACAATCAGGAGTTGGTACATCCTCTGATGGAACTTCTCAGCAGCCTGCACAAAAAATCAACACAGCAGTCACAGGGACTTCAAAGGGAAAAGTGGTAGATACCACAGAGCATCATGTAATGACAAACCAGCTAGCAATGTTAAAAGAACAGAGTCAGGGGCAAATTCCTCCAGCCCAAACTAAAGCATCAGAAATTCCTGCATTACAGAATCCTCTAAATGAGGAAAGAAGCAAAAAGAGAGACAGGGAAGACCCCACACCTATCAGTGGACCTGCAGAACAGCAGGGTGCAAAGAGGCAGAGATTGAATCCTCTCTCAGAAGATGAAATTATTGAAGAAACCATTGACAGTCTAAGAGGTGAAAGGGTAGTTAGCCAACGGACTTCCCTAGTGATAAAGACATCAACTAGCTCACAGAGGCAGGAGCTAGAAAGGTAGCACAGTGTAGAAGTTTCATCCACTAGGCCACAAAGCAAACAGGCCTCGAACATCAAAAGGACATTTACAAAGATAAAGGCCAGGAACGACCCACTAAGGCTTCAAATTTACAACTAGTATCTTAAAATGGCCCCCAAAAATCGGCAGAGATTCATGTCAGCCTATGACATTAAAGAGGGTAAAATGATCATGAGTTACTTTAAGCCCAAGGTGCAACAACCACAATCAGCAGCTGATTACATCAAGACAAATTTGGAGGTCTTAGCCAAGGACATTCATCCTATGGACCAGATTGAGCTTCATAAACAGACTGGAGAGATGTTCTACTCCACACTGGCTGATAAAGCAATGTTGGCTCATAAATTACAAAACTCCTTGGACAATACCTCTGCTCAACTACATTTGGAGAAAGCTTCTTCTCTGGCTAAGAACAACAGGATAAAATCTTTGGAGGAGATTATCATTGAACTGGGACATGATCCCAAAGATGCTAAAGGCATAAAGGTACTGATGAAGAATAAAGAGGAAGACATTGTTGCCCTGAGAAAGCAGCTTAAACTGCCTCCTTCCATGCATCCACGGACTTCAGAAGTTGTACAATAGAAATCCGAAGAGGAGATGATGCACCTGCTCATGAAACTCAACGAAAGATTAACCGATACAGAGCAGGCACTGGAAAAGGCACTAAAGGAAAAGCAGGGAGAGTCGACCTCTCAGCCTCATGAGGTCACCCCTATAGTCTCAACAGCGCTTCCTTCAACACTTGGAATAACATTCTCTCCCAATGTTCCAGCGTCCACATCAGAGATAATTACAAGCACACCAGCAACAACAACAACACCAGGCAACATTATTAATATGAGCACAGAACAACTGATAAAAGCCATGGAGGAATTGAAACTCCAAGTGTCAGAATTGAAACAAGTAAAAGCACAATTGGCAAAATTAGAAAAAAGTTATGAAAAATCCAAAATGAATGTGGCAAAGAAAATAAGAGAGGTTAAAACACTAGAGAACAAAGTGAGAGCATTAGAAAAGGATCTCTCTCTAGATAAACCTCTGGCAAAAATCAAAGGAATTTTGTGGGCCAACATCAATCAATCCCTTAATAATGTGTGGAAATCAATCCAAGCTATTTATGAGCATATTGACTTAGTGAGAGCAGCCCAAGTGGAAATTCAAAAGACAAGAGCTTTATTGGGACAGATGCCTGAACAAGCCAACTGGCTAATACATTTTTTGAACACTAAGACCAGTGAACAACTGGAAGCACTGGAAATCACAGACAGGACAGGCACCATTCTGGAAATCAAGAGAGTTCTAACCAAGATAACTCTGATGCAAAATTTGGAAAGGAGATGCCAGGACATGCAGGTGGAGATTAATTCTTTCACAGAAAAGTTCACAGTTTTGCAAGATAAGGGTCTACCTAGTCCTTTAACAAGTAATGACCTGCTGATGAAACATGTTAATTATGCACACAAATTGAATAAATATGCTGCTGATCAAATTACTTCATCAACAAGTGCTTCAGACATAAAAGCACTTCCATCTGGCCAAGTCCTTTATGATAACTTGGAGAGCTTATTTTATATTGAGCATGAGGTGAAACATCTATTCACCATCTAGCCTAATTTCTTCAGGTACACGGAGACTGATGAAACTTAAAGGAAGTTGCGGAGACATAAATTACCAGAAAAGAAATGGTGGGAGGATATGCTAGAAATTTTATAAACTTATCTTTGTTATCTTTGGTAGAATGAAAATTTTGGGCCATTTACCATGATGCGGTAAACAGAGTTAAAAGAGGTTCATATCAATCAAAGTGTATCAGATTAGGGTTAAGTAATATCCGAGCAAGACGAAGCAGCTAGCACAGAGTGTTAGTGGAAGACATTTGTAAACCGACTCACAGGGCCTACCTCCAGCGCATTTGACAAAGACGCAATAGCCGGCACAGCATCAATTTGTCTTTTCCCTATTTTCGAGACTATTTGTCTCTATCTTTTGTAAAAAATGATTAGTCATCACTAGATATTATCTCTGTGAGATATTTTGTATAAATACCCCCCCAATCAAAGTATTTGTGGTTGGTGAATATTTCTAGACTTTGTTGTAACATTGAGTTTTGGAATAGAAAGCTATTGGAATCAATTGTTGTTGTGTTTACTGGATGAAGAATTGAAGCAGAGGAATTGCCACAGAATTCTTGAATCAAACGTCAGACCAATAAGTCACTTATATCTGTGTTTTAAAGTTTTTCTTATTCCTTATATCACCCATGTTTCAGAATCTGAATGATAAAAATAAAGATTAATTCAGAATTTGCTTGAATGCACTCTGTGTTCATCTGTTATCATTTTCCTTGTTTTCTTCAGAATTAGAATAAGCAGTGTAACTCTTAATTGCTCATGTTTCCTAATTCTTTCATGTTGATTATTTTTTAAGGAATTCTTGATTTTCTCTTTAGTAGTAATCATCCACTTTCCCTCTTTAAATAGGTTGAAAGATTCTTAACTACCTTTCACCCAATTTGAACCCATTCCATATACATCAAATTTTTATTTGTTCCCTGTTTGACTACCTTAACCTGTGGAACCATCCTCTGTTAAGAAACCAAATCCAGAAATCCATCCTCATTGACTCCATTAGCCCAATGGACTGAACCACTCGATCTTACACCTCTTCTCTATTGAATCTCACCATCCAGAAATCAAACAAAACCTCTGAAACTTCATAACTAGCCTAATACCTTTCAAAACAAAGTTAAATCATAAAGAGAGAGCCCTCTCTGGATACAGATTGGCTAGATTCTGTATCTAAAATATTGGTTTTTGGTTATCTCGACCTCCTTTCCCTTTCTTACAACTTTGGGGAAAACCTGAGTGATAACAAGTCAAATGTTTAATTCATAAACTAAACCAGAGATTGACTGAAGCAGCATTCATCTACTATGCAATTTCTAAGCAAGAGCAATTCGAAGGCTACCTGGCTGACTTCAGGCTTTGTCTATAGTTTATAAAATAAACAATAACAACAAACAAACATCTATTCAGTCCCCAGCGGAGTTGCCAATTTGTTTCTAGGAAAACTAGTGTATTTTCAAACGACTAGCCCTCTAGGTTTGGTAACTACCCTAGAAACAACTGTTTAAAGCAATTCACGATTTCTTTTATGCATAATAGATAAGAGAAAGACAAAGGAACCAACCTGAAACTTCCGCTTAATCCCTTGTTTGATCTCTCTCCCCCTTGATAGAGCTTGCAACTCCTCCCCGTACTTATCCTGCTTGGAGAGTACCTGTAGAAACAAAGTAACAACAAACCATCAGAGAATATTGATCTATTATATCATAAACATTACAAAATCAGATATATAATGAACATACAATAGCATTCACACATGATAACATTCACGATTACACAATCATATGGAAAAAAACTTGAAGAGCTTTATTAAATAGAAGGGAGAATTACAACCCAGTTGCCTGATCCAGCATCATCCTCCCAGCATCAATCCCTCTTCACCTCATGAAATAGCAAGATCACACTAACAATACAATGCTCTTTCCCCAAATATAAACTATCATCACTTCCTTGCAATTCACAAAATTCCAGCCTCTAGATCTCTTAGATGAGGGATCCATTTATAGATGTGTGCAAGGGTGTGAGTCATCTCTAGGTTTTTTATTAGTGTCATTCCACTTGTTAGAATTGGTTCCACTTGGAGATTTCTTGGATCTCTTACTCATCCCTGGGTGGATTCAAAGAGGCAAGTGTCATAGGAGAAGTTTCTAGAAGATTCCATGAGCATCCACTTAGCAAACTGTTTTAGACATTTGTCCATCCTCGCCCATCACACCCTATAGAAGGCCCAAATAGTATGCATCGCACCTGAGTAGTGTACCACTCAGTATGTATCGCACCTGGCCAATGTAGCAGTCAGTATGGTTCAGTTTAGGCCATTTCTGGATGGTTTTTTAGGTGGAACTTTTGGGGAATGATGTAATCAGATGACCATGTTCTTTTAGGGTATGAAACAAATCTTTTAGAGGTTGATGAGGCCTAGTTTATCGACATATAAGTTTGGGGTTGAAGTGCCCAAATATGTCTATAACACGCCCTCATAAACATTGTCTGTGGGTGAATAAAACTTTAGGGTCGCTCTCACGGAGGTTGTATGCGTGCGACTGTAACTGCACAGTCGCACTCAGGAGGTCATTGTGCGAGCAACCTTGGCCTTGGACTGTAAAAACCCATATTCGCACCCTTAAGGAGCTGTGCGAGTGACCAAAAGGGCCAAAGTTGCTCTCTGGATGAGTTGTGCTAGCGACCGCACTGTCAGAGTCACTCCCAGGGCTTCTTGGTGTGAGAGATGAGGGACTAAACCCTTTAGAATCAGAGTCACTCCCTCTCAACTGTGTCAGAGCGACCAAAGAGACAAATTCGCTCTCTTGACCACTCTATGCCTACCACTGTGGATGAAAAACGTTCGATCTGTGACAACAACCGAGATCTGGATTACCCAAATCTAGAGTGAACCTTATGCTTGTACTTTTGGACCCAATACAAACTTTTGTCGATGAACCTGTGTGAGCCAAAACAAAATAGAAGAAGAAAACATGTCTTTATTGAGTGTGTCCAAATGAGCTTGAGGTCTCTTCCTTTAATAGTTTTTCTTGAGGGTTTACTAGGGGTTAAGATTGACCCAAGTAGTTACTCATGTGGTTAGAGCCGAGACATTCCATATTGAATGAATTAATAAAATAATTTAAAACTTAACTTCCGCTTGACTGAATCAAGTGATCTTTAGGTTGTTTTTGGTCCTCTTGAAAAGAGGAATTTAATGCACATATTATCTTGATCATTTGAGTTGTCTAATGTGGAATTTGACCCTAGTTGCAAAACTTAACACCTTATCGCCTCGTTCTCTCTATTGGTGACTCCATGTTTTGCTGGGGTGTGTAGAATCCTCTCGCACTAAGATAATACTCTTAGAGTCTCCTTCCCACATAGCCTGCCTTTGACACCATTGAACATATAAGCAATAAAAATGTTTGAGTTGTGCAACTAAGATGTTGGTGGCCTTTGCTTGAGCCCAAGCTTTTAGGAATTCCACCATGGTTTTTTTGTATGGACTAAGGATTTCATTGAAATCTTCCATTTCTAGGATTGAATTGGTGTTAGC
Source organism: Pinus taeda (assembly GCA_000404065.3). Classification (NCBI taxonomy): domain Eukaryota; kingdom Viridiplantae; phylum Streptophyta; class Pinopsida; order Pinales; family Pinaceae; genus Pinus; species Pinus taeda. The sequence continues at coordinate 43,849 of APFE030253351.1, read as the reverse complement.
CAATATTTTCTTGAGATCTGATACATCAGAGGAGTCCACTGGTGCTTTGTGCTTAGGAGTGGGTTTCCTTTTTGGGACTAGTGCCTGATTATCAACCTGTATAGATACCTCCTCTGGACGGTCCTGCAGGATTTTTTGGATCATGTTTTCAACTATCTCCTCCATTTGTGAAAGGGATGAAAGCTTATTATTAGTCACTGGACTTTGTTTCTCCACCAGTTTCTCTAGCATAGATTTAGCCAATTAGTTCTGACTATTATGATTCCTTTGGTTTCCCACTTCTTGGAAACCCTCTTGGTTATTTCCATTCTAATTCTCCTAGTTGTCTTGATTAAATAGGGGGCGTTCCCTAATCAAATGACCATACTCATGGCATCTCCTGCATTTGAAGGGGACATGCTCATAACCGAGTTGCTGAGTCCAGATCTTGCCTTGATATTCAATAATATGGACTCCCGAAGTTCATTAGAGATATTCATGTAGACACAAATGCATACATAACATGTTTGCCTCCTCCTCTTTGTAATCTCTGAAACTTTCACAAATTCCCCTATGGAATTCCTAATAACTTATAGGATATTAGGTTCCTAGAAATCCTTCAGCAATGAAAATAATCTCACCCACACTGGGGCCGCTAAAAACTACTCCTTCAAATTGTAGCAAGCTTCCCAAAACCTCTTGATAACCCAACATTATTCATGAAATATGGTCCTTTTTCAAAGACTTGCTTCCAATCTTCCATATCTGCAAAAATAAATGTAAAGAAACCCTTCAGCCACAATCCAAGTTCAATCAAACTGTACAAATTCCACTTCAGCTGAATCCATTTTATCAAATCTTGCTCCTTAGGCCATATATTCATAAATTTACAGATCAATGCGTGATCGTTCATAAATTGCCTAGATTTTTCCAATCGGGTATTCAAAATGACTAGCTTAGGGTTTGATGCATCCTCATGGAGACATCGTCCCTTTAACCTAGCTTACCAATATGGCCCCAAAACGAGGTTTTCTCTACTTCCACCATTTTCTCCAGCACAAACCCCAATTGAACTCCATCCACTTGTAGAGGGTTCACTTGAACCCATCACCATATTCTTGTAGGAGGGGATTACACCCCTCACCGAGGACTCACTCATGTGGCCAATCAAACATTGCCATATTTAGATTCGGCTCCAATATTCAATTCCAATTCTGTATATGAGTAAATCTCCTTATGCAAACGATTTGCTACAAAACCCTATTGCTGCAATCCTCATCCATCCTCCATATAATTGAAATAATTATTCCAAGCGCAGATTTTTAAAAATCATGAGTTAAAGTTGTTTAATGTGCAAAGATCGAGTGCGTCCTCCATATAATTAAAATAATTATTCCAAGTGCAGATTTTTAAAAATCATGAGTTAAAGTTGTTTAATGTGCAAAGATCGAGTGCCTCAGGGGTTTTATAGGGTGTTGAATCCATTTATGCATTCAAAAGTGTAGTTTAAACAATAAAAAATCATAATCTCGCTAAAAAAATTATTGTTGGATTTAAGCCAAAATCCCCTCTATATTTGTACATCACTTCCTACAACTCAACCATGGAGCCTAACCTCAAGGGTGTTGAGAGAATTGAACCCGTGACATCTCAATAACAAAGGTGCTTTGATGACAGGGACTCCATCAATTAAGCTAACTCTGAGGGCTTATATCTCTTATAAAATATTTCTAAGGACATTTAAATATATTAAAATATTTTACATTCAATTTTTCACACTATTATTATTTTTAATCTTATTATCTATTTATTATTATAAATTGAGTTTACACATTAACTCCCACAATTAGAGTTGCCCTAAATGTTTTTAGGGGCATTGAATCTATATATACAATCAGAAACCAATTTTAAACAACAAAATTTAAGATTTGGTAAGAAAAAATTCACTCACTCTAAAATATATAATGTTAATTTAAATGCTTTATTGAATAGCTACTGTTAGGACCAAAATTACATTATCTTTTAAGATTGGAATCTTAAAAAGAATAGGTCCTCCGAGGACCAAAACTATAGGTGAGCAAATGACATTATCTTTTAAGATTGGAATCTCAGAAAGAATGATTAATTTTTTAAAAGCAATAAATAAGTAATATTTTTTTTTATAAATAAATTTAGTTGAAATAATGTTAAAAGTTCAGATTCCACTTTTATAAGAGGAATTTTATCTATCAAACTTAATTAAAAAATGTTTTCACTAAATTATTCAAATTATAAAAGTGTTTTTACTAAATTATTCAAATTATTATTTTTTCAAAAAAATAATGAAAAAAAAATGAAAATTTTGAATGCAACAGATCAAGCATTCTTATTAAATCAACTAAAATGGAATTTGATAACTAAATTCAATAATATGTTGTGAAAAAGAATACGATACCATTCAATAATAAAAGGGGTTCTCCAATTGTGGGGAACAAAAATAAGCCTTTTCTTTTTTAAGGTATTTGTGACCTGATATCAATTTGTAAATGGTTGTTAACTCGGAGGAATAAAGAATAAAAAATTAATTATTTTAACTTTTCCCCACATGTGGAGTGGACCTAATCTTTATTATTGAATATCCATGCCTTAACCATAATCTGAACAAATACCAGGATGCAAATACATTAAGCAGTGAGGTGACTATATTTGTTCCCCAACATGTCCAATATTTATGATGGCCAAAAGCTGTATGCCTCTTGTTATGTGAGGGACAGCATTTGGACAAGACACAATACACATCAGTTGTATCTTCTTCCATTTTCCTCAATGAATCTTCCAGTAGTCATGATGAAATGTCACAGAGAGGTCAGAACTCACCAATTGTAATTGTGTGTGTGGGGGAAACCATTTGATCTGCATTTGGGTATCCATGGAATTATTGGTGTCCTGATCCTTGGATTGAAGGGCACCTGACCTTGGGAAGGGAAAGGGTAGGGTTTGTTCAAGCAGTCATGGAATTATTGGTACCCTGATCTTTGATTTGAAGGGCACCTGACCTTGTGAAGGGAAAGTGTAGGGTTTGTTCAAGCAAGAAAAGAGCAGGGCACAATGTGTTACGTGGGCCAAGTCTGCAAACTGTGCTTGTTCATCGTTGTGCTTGCAGTGGTGGGTGCTGTAATTTTTGGGTTCGTGTGGCTCAGCCATGAACATCATCATCACAACAATGCTCCCAACTGTGAGAATGACTGCGCTCCGCCTCCCCCCTCTGGAAATGGCAATTACGTTCCCTCGACTGTGCCTGCGCCGGTGAATGGCAATTACGTACCCTTGACTGTGCCTCCGCCTATGAGCACCACAAGGCCCTTCATTGCTGCAGCTTCGCCAGCTCAGAGATAGATACACAGATTGTACTTCTGTTTGGTGAAAATCCCATTTCAGAGTCCTGCATTTTCATCAACATCATCAGGTATTCTTTTGTTTTTCCCAAATTTTATTTGGTGGGTGCGAGATCATTTGATTTGTATGGAACCAGTTGTTTTGGTGTCTCTTATTTTTGAAATGTCACACAGATGTACACAATTTTGAGCTGTAATGTTGGGGATCTGAGTTAATAAGCGTTGAGTTGTTCAGTCCAGTTGGATCGGTTGCCATTCACTGTTAACAATGGCAGATGCAGCTTTCCTCCTTTGGGAATGGCATGCTTTTTGGTATATTGTTGAATGTCTGTGCTCTGATTTTTCATTTTTCTTTTGCCATCCATTTAATGAAAGACCCCCTTATGCTTATAAGATAAAAACATGGCAATTCTCTGAATCTTGGAACATGAAACTGATCATTTAATAGAAGATATATCAGTTTGAGTCACTGGATATTCCACTTGAACTGTCACATTTCCCTGTTAATTTTTCTTTTGCCATCCATTAATGAAAGTCCCCCTCATGCTTATAAGATAAAAACATGACAATTCTTTGAAACTTGGAGCAATGGACTGATTATTTAATGGAAGAAATACCAGTTCCAGTTCCTGCATATTCCACTTGAACTGTCACATTTCCCTGTTAATTTACTCATTCATTTATATCCTCGTCCAGGGTGGGGTGATGCCCTGCCCGACACAGTGTGCCCAGTCCGAGGCATAATAGGGGCAGTGTAGGAGAAATGAAAATTGGGTTTTTGTTTAAGGCACTCGTATGTAGTAACATCCATTGAATGAGAAGTGAACCAGTTGTCTTCCACAGTGGAAAAATTGAAACCTGAATTATTTCTCAGGAAAACTATTCAACTCAAGTAGGAACATATTGGCCTCTGAATATATGGCCATGACCCAGCTTTATAAAAATATTTTAGTTGGTACTTTATTTTCATATATGCTTCATGGTGGATATTAGGCTGGAAATGGATTCATATTGGAAGGGAAATGGATTCAGAGAATTTCTGGTGTACCTAAAATTTTATTCTATCCCCAAACTTTACAACTGTAATTTAGATTTCCAAATCTTTTTATCAAATTTCATCAAAATAGAGATAGATTTTTCATAAAAACATTGCCCTTTTGGTTACCCTGACAGCTATGTTTAAAGGTTGTGTGAATACTCGTGGGACGGTTGCAAATTGATTTTAAACACCAAAACAACTCGATTCTAAACACTAAAACAATTCTAGACGCTGGAGTTGGTGGGCTGGAGTTGGTGATGGGTGAGATTTGCTTCTTTATTGCTTGTATCTTCTTGTATTTTCTTACACTACCGGCGTATATATCTTCGCACATTTCAGACGAATGGGTAATGCCTCCAAAAATTTGAAAAACACAAGTGAAACTCTTGCAAATCCATTCCAAATACTAAAACTAATGCTTCCAAACACAAAAAGCAAAAATTAATAAACTCTAAATATGATAATATGATATTTGGTAACTATTAAGGTTAGCAAAATTATTTTTAAATCCGTGATAAAGTTAAAGATTACTGCCCAATTCTAGTTGTTTTGATATGATATTTTGTAAATATTAAGGTTACCAAAGTTATTTTTAAATCCGTGATAAAGTTAAAGATTACTACCTAATTCTAAGGGGTTATAATGTAATCCAGATTTCCTTGCTTTATTTCATTAATAATAATTGCTTTTGATTGGTTCGTTTTCTAAGGTTTTCAATATTTTAACAATTTTTCATTTCATATTACATATTTGTGTTACTAACCTTGTTTTATTTTTATGATTACTTTTATAATTTAATGATAAAATCACTTTGACATTAATTTTATAAAAAATAATTTTTTTAATATAAAAATTATAATATTAGATTAATTTAAATAAAAAAATATTATAATTATAAATAAGAGATGTGAAGTTAAGTTTTATATATTATATTTAAAAAGAAAAAAGAAAACCAGATATTATTTATTTTAAAAAACATATTTTAGTTTTATATTTCTTTTCTACCGAAATGAAAATATTATCAATTATTTATAAAATATTCGTTTTGGTTTTATATATGTATATTCATACACATGACTTACACTTTACTGCCTTTCAGTTAATAGATTTAAAAAAAAACATAAAATGAAATTTTGTTTATATGTTTGAGCACATGGTATTAGGTAATGTTCATCTGGGTTTGAGGGAAGGATATATACATGGAAATTTAATTTATTGAGAAATATATTGTTTTGGTTATTAACAAAAGGTTTAATGAAAATGGCACTAAGAGTATGGAATAGATTAATCGATTTAATTCAGAAATTATAATAGTAAAAGTAAAAGAGATATGAAAATATGATGAAAGTGTTAAAATAATTTTTATTAGAATATAATTAGTGTTAAAACAAAAAAATTATTAGAATGAGTGAAATTGGTTTTAACTCACTTTCTGCAACTTAATTTAGCTCAATTGTCAGGGGATATTCATTCTCAGAGCTAGAGCTACTCCAATTAAAGTATGTTCTTTTCTCAGCGAATGTGTGAGGTTATTGAAATATTTTTTTCAATTTTACTTACCACCCATGTATATATATACTCTATCATTGAATATATATATATACCCTCTCAAAAGTAAACCTGCCTCCATGTTTAACTTTGTATATGCATGCCATGTTTCAAAGATTGTTGAAAAGTTAAAAGTACATAGAGAAACCATGAACCAGAGATTACTTAAAATATTTAAATAAAAGTTATGGATATATATTTTTAAATATTTAAATAAAATTTATATATAATATATTTGTAAATAATTGGAAGATGTAAAATAATAATAAAGGTAAATTGTGGTGTTTAAATTTATATGTATAATGTTTTTAATTCTAGGAAAAAAATAGATTAGCATTTATTTATTTATTTTCAAAAAAATATTACAATTTTATTAATAATATAAAATTACATTTATATATATTAGGGTGTTTTTGCTTTGTCATTAAGTTTTATAATAGTTATTTAAAGAGATCTAACAATAATATATGTTTTTAAAATTGAGTGAAAAAAACAAAAACAAAAAATTGAACAAAGGGATCATATTATATTATTGCACAAAACATTGTACTTTAAAAGATGACATATAAACTGCATATATATTTTTCATAAATTTAAAAAAGTTTTATAAAAATTGATTTCATTTGTGTTAATTAGAATGTAGAAATTATGATGTAGATTTGCAATTGCTCATGAAATTTTAATCAAAATCACAAACCTCCTCTATTGCTTAGTGGAATTCAATTCACAATTTAGAACATCAATCACAAACATGCAATGAGAAATAACAGACACACACACACACACACACACACACAATATTTTTTCTAGGGGGAAACAATCGGCTAAAAACCCCTTTGCGTGCTTGCATTAACCTAACGAATAGAGATGTATTAGAATTGCTTTGCTCAACTAAGCACGACCTGCAACTAAATAACCTATTTCCTTGCTCATTGAGAAGCTTTGGCATAGACTTAGTCAATTTCTGCCTCTGCTTGAGCCTCTATTTCTTTGCGCATTTCCTTGAGAAATTAGGCCCCATATTATTTAGGAAATTCCTCCAAAATGATTGCGTAATTCCCAAGGTTAATTATATCACTGGGTGCAACACCTGTACACTCAAAACTAATCTACAATTGTTGTTACACTGCCATAGAATTTCCACCGCAGCTAGGGAAATCGAATTCTCTGCATGTACTAGCTATTTTGGGTTGATTGATCAATTAACTGGATGATCACTGAGTTTGACTGAAGTCCCACTACACAACTAACCTTCCACTAGTTCCTCCAACAATTGGAACTAGTTTAACTGAAAACAACTTGAGATAATTGACCTTGATTGCCACACATTAACCATCATACATGCTTAACTGAACTTTAACTCGTCCAACTCGAATTTACTGAGTAATCTGGGTGACACAAGCCATGTCAAGTTAACTACATCCAAGTTGTCTGCTAATGTGGAAATTCAAATTTTCTTAATTTAATCAAGGGAAAATCAAATTAAGAATTTCTTGCTGCATTTTTCAACATTCCCTCTCAGCAAGAAAGGAATTATCAACCACCCCTATCCTACACCTATGGAACTCGAACTTCCTTTTCAGTCACAGTATAATTTAACTCAGTTGGAGTCAAATTCTTACTTGTATAGTAAATGGCATAAGGAATCAAATATTTTTGTTCCAATACAGCTCCCAGAGTTGTATCTGAAGCATCTGTTGAAATATGGAAAGGGAGTTTCTAATTTGGACCTCTTAAAATGGGTGCTTCAGAAATTTTTGTTTTTAAGGTTTCAAATGCTAACTAGCAATCAGAATTCCAATTGAATTCACAATCTTTGTAAGCAATTTGAAAACTGGGGATGCTATTTTAGTGAAATTTTCTATAAACCTTCTATAGTATCCTGTAATTCCTAGAAAACTTCCAACATCTTTTTGGCAATTTGGAATTGATAATTTAAAGATGACTTCAACTTTAGATTTGTCAACTTTAATCCTATCTCCTAAAATGTGATGTCCTAAAACATTACCTTCTGTAAACATCATAAAACATTTTTCATGGCTTAGTGAAAGGTTTTCTTCTTTACATCTTTTAAGAATTTTTTCCAAATTTTCCAAAGCTTCTTCAAATGTATTCCCATAGACTGTAAAATCATCCATATATACTGTTATGCTCTTGACCTGCGAGAAGATACCAGAATACCAAATATGCAAAGAAATATACCCAGAACACAGAACAATAAGAAATAACAGCATGTGTTTTATTATTCAGAAAGGAAAGCAATGTTCACTTGCCTCTTCGAGGGGGCAACCTCCAATAGAGTTGGGCTCAATTACAAATAAGACACGACGCTCCTCAAGGGGAGTCTCTATCCTTTATATAGGATTCATACATGCAATACCATGGATTAGTACCATGGTTCTTATTAATACCATCTATCTAATACCATGGCCCATTTGCAACTAACTGTGGTCCCTTCTTTAAATGCGGATCAACCACTTACAATTATTAATATGGGCTTTGTTGACTCTTTAACTAACTATAACTATGACTTGACCTTATTACATAAATAAGGGGGTTAGGGTTGGACCTAACATGCCCTCCCCCATAAAAATAGCCTTGTCCTCAAGGCTGAATCTGCAGAAATTGTTGAAGAACAGTGGCTTGTTCTCAGGTCGCATTTTCTGGAGAGGTGTCTTTCCACTTGACGAGGACTTCCTTGATCGTGCAGCCGCATAGGTACCGTTCTCACGTGTCAAGAACCTGTTCATGATGGAGCTATATTGAACCTTCTTCATCCAATTCCATTAGACTAGCTTGAATTCTGCAATGTTTCCCAACCACTTTCTTGAGGCATGAGACATGGAAGATCGGATGGATTTTTGTAGTGGGCGGAAAGACTAGCTTGTAGGCTACTTCTCTGATGCACTGAAGTATTTGATACGGTCCGTAGAATTTTGGAGATAATTTCTAACAACCCTTGTCTTTGAGTGATGTTTTCTTATATGGTTGCAACCTCAAGAATCCCTGATCCCCTTCTTGAAATTTGTGCTCTGAACGATGTTGATCTACCTATTGCTTCATGCGATTTTGAGCTTGACGGAGATTCTCTTTGAGCTGGGCCAACATGGTTGCACAGTTCTGTAGGAGTTGATCCACTGCTTGTACCTTCGAGCATCCCTGGATATAAGAAGTAGGTGAAGGAGGGAGTTGACCAAAACTGCTTCATATGGAGTCATTTTGGTGGTGGCATGATAGTTAGTATTATACCACCATTCGGCTAGAGGTAACCACTATACCCATAGATGTTGCTTTTCTGAAGTGAAACACCTAAGGTAGGTCTCCAGACATTTTTTGACTGCTTCAGTTTGGTCATCAGTTTGAGGATGATAGGAAGTACTGAGCTGTAGTTGGGTACCTTGTAGGCTGAAGAGTTCCTACCAAAAGTTGCTGGTGAAAATCGGGTCACGATCAGACACAATGGAAGTGGGCATGCCATGCAATTTGAAGATCTGGACCGTGAAATATTGAGCCACCAAAGCTGGTGTAAAAGGGTGGGGTAGGGCGCAAAAATGAGCATACTTAGAAATTTTGTCCACAACCACCATGTTGACTGACTTGTTGCCTGATTTCGGAAGACCCGTAATGAAATCCATAGAAACCTCCATCCAGATTGAGGCAGGGATCGGCAATGGTTATAATGTGCCTGGGGATTTGACTGTTTCTCCTTTGTGCGCTGACACACATCACACTCAGCTACAAAAGTAAGAATGTCCTTTTTCATGCCTGTCCAAAAGAATGAACGTCGAGTGCGAGCATAAGTCTTTTGAAACCCTAAATGGCCTGCAGTGGGAGATGAGTGCAACTCTGCCAAAATGAGACTTTTGAGGGTGGATGTTGGTGATATCACTACCTTTGTCCTTGTAGCGAAGAATCTCATCCTGCCAAGAGTAGCCCGCTGTGGAATTTGGATCCTCCTACAATTTATTAATGAGTTGGGAGAGCAAAGGATGGAAAAACCATTCGTTGCGAGTCTCTTCAATCCACTCTAGAATGGGAAGAGAGATTGCTAGCAGGGTGCTTTCCTCCTCAAATTGGCGCGATAAAGCATCTGCTATGACATTTTCGCGCACTTTCTTGTAAATTATCTCATAATCATATCCCAACATTTTGGCCAGCCATTTATTTTGTTGTGGCGAGGATAGGCATTGCTCCAAAAAATATTTAAGGCTACGATGGTCTGTGTAGATTTGGAAACACCGCCCCAATAAGTATGGTCACCAGGTATCCACTGCATGTAAGATTGCCATCATCTCCTTCTCATAGGTAGATTGCCCCATATTTGTCCCACTTATTTGTTGGCTAGTGAAGGCCAAGGGTCGATCTTCCTGCATTAAGATAGCCCCAATACCCATACCTGAAGCATCACATTCAATCACAAAAGATTTGGTGAAGTCGGGTAGTGCCAATAGAGGAGTGGAACACATGGCATGTTTGAGAGCTATAAATGCCTGTTGTGCTTCATCATTCCAGAGGAATGATTTTTTCTTGAGAAGGTGAGTGAGGGGTCTAGCAACACGACCATAATTGCAAACAAATTTGTGATAGTAGCTGGTGAGACCCAAAAATCCTCTCAAGCTCTTCAAGGTCTTTGGTTGAGACCAATCCTGCATTTCATGGATCTTTTTGGGATCCACCCTGACACCTTCATGCCCCACAATGTGGCCCAAATACTCAACTTCTTCCATACCAAAAGAGAACTTGGACAATTTGACAAATAATTTATGCTTCCGAAGCAGTTGCAAGAGCAGATCTACATGCTGAAGATGTTTTTCCTAGGTGAGGCTATAGATGAGGATGTCATCAAAGAAAACAAGGACAAATTTTCTGAGATATGGTTTGAGCAGGTGATTCATGAGGCTCTGAAACGTGGATGGGGCATTACAGAGACGAAATGGCATGACTAGGAATTCATAATGGCCTTCATGAGTTTGGAAAGTAGTCTTTGGAATGTCTACTTCTTTCATGCGAATTTGGTGATAGCACAAGCGAAGGTCAAGCCTGGTAAAGAACTGAGCCCTATTTAGTTCATCCAGCGAATCATCAACAATTGGGATGCGAAATTTATCTTTGATCGTCACCTTGTTGAGGGCCCTGAAGTCTCGACACATATGCTGTTCCCCATCTTTTTTGAGCACCATGACCACAGGCGATGAATAAGGATTAATGATAGGACGAATGACACTAGCTTCTAGGAGTTCCTTGATGATTTTTTCAATTTCATTCTTTTGGGTGAAAGGATGTCTATATGGGCGCACATTTGGTGGTTGTGCCCCTAGGACCAAAGTATTGCTATGATCATCTTCCCCTCTCGAGGATGGAAGCTCATAAGGCTTGTCAAAGACCTACAGATGGTTGTTTAAGTCGTGTTGCATCTCAGGATGAATATGAAGGGAAGTGGGTTCGAAGGCCTGGATGGCATTAAATTGGGCTATAACTCCATGGTGGCCCTTTTTTAGCAATTTTTCCATCCTATGCGAGTTGATGATAGAAGGAACACCTACCTAGAGTCCACGGAGAGTATGTGTGTAGTTATTCTGCTTGAAGTTCATATATAACTCCTAGAAATCCATTGTGATTGGGCCGAGTGTGCAGAGCCATTCACCACCCAAGACAATGTCACCCCGCCAAACACGTAGAAGACAGTTATGCGAAATTTCTTCCTCAGCTACTAGAGAAATAAATCCAAGACATGGTGGCTGTTGGATTCATTTATACAGGTGGTTGTTGGAGTCCAAAGGTACAGGTAGTTGCTCTGGATAACACTTCCCATCACTGTGAAATGCATTAATTAACCACGAAATAGAGTCCTATTACCCTCGATCTCTTTGTGTTTGACTTATCCATTGACTGTAGTCTCATGCCATCTTCTTTGTCGACTTGGGCTGAATGAATAGGACAGGGTCCATGTCATGATGATTTCAAAGTTGCCCATGTGGCTAGTTTCTCCTTCTGACACCTGGAACCTATTAAAGCATGGAGGTAGTTGCGGAACAACTGGTTAGCTGCAGAATAGACTGCGTTCCATAGTTAATATACAAAAAATTATTCAAACAGCAAAACATAAAAACCATAATATGTAAATCACTAAATGTCCTCCTCAAGACAATATATACCAGTTATTAGTGATGAGAATGCATCTTTCTTATGGAAAAACAAAGAAAAGGAATGAGAAGAGTTTCTAGGGAAAGAGTAATTTTGAGGCTCAACAGATATCAGCAAAGAGCCCTTCAATTTGGCGGCCCAGACTCCTCCAATTGTAGCAAAGGTGGACAATTTACACTCCAACAACATTTTTGGGTTGCAAGAATTCAATGGTAGAATTACCACCGCTTCCAAGGATTCATCGGTGGGGCTTTGCAGTTTGTGAGACTCCGGCATTGAAGTAGACAAGACATTTTCTGGACATCACCGTGGGCATATCATAAGAATTTTCTTCAGATATTTGGATATTTTAGCTGATGGTGGAGCTGACAATAGGATTTGTATCTTGTATCTTCGCTAGTCAATCTCCTGTACACTTACCTATGAATCTGACCACTATACTGGTGTGAATGTAGTGGAGTGGTGGCCATCTAAGGAACACCTGATTCTTCCTGCAAGCAAAGACCTTGGAATACTTCTTTACGATGTTAGGAGTCCTAAACAACCCCTTTACAAGCTTCAAGGACATGTGGATCGAATGCTCAGGAAATGTTCTCAAATTTACAGGCCTGCATTCGTCGGCTTTCATTATGGGTGAATGAGTTCCAAGATTTTATAGGAACGTGAATACGGGTGCAAGAAATAATATGACAAGGAATGTGTGTCTTATTGAATTGACTGTTAGGAGGTGTATTCCATGAGGCAGCCAGATGATCAGGACCGACATTTCTCTGAACGAAAACAACGACAGAAAAGAAAAAGTTATAGAATAATGATTTTCCTTGTTATATTTGGTATTTTATTCAACATGTCTCTGCACGCCTGACAGTTGTATTCTCCTACTAAATGTTTCACATTTCCACTTCATTGTTCCTATGGTACATGGCACAATCTTTTATAATAATTGCTTAAATTTGGGTTCTAGAATTGCATGACTTTATGGAGAGAAAAGTATTTTTTTTGTAATGGAGAAATAAGGCGAGTTGGGTAATTTCTCAAAGAAGTGATTTTTTATTTAAAATTTGTAAATTTGGGTTCATCGCATTGTAGCTCAAAGTAATTTTACTTTGAGGGGGGGTGATATTTTTTTTTACCAGGACATGCAAGAGCATTGTAAAAGTCGAATTTTGAAAGTTACCTTGAAATATTTGAGAAATTAACTAGAGCCAAGTGAAAATCTCAGTCATTTTTCTCCTGTTTCAATGACTATACGAGGGTCAAGGCCAAGCCCAAATAGATCTTTTTTTTTCATAGTGTGTTGCATGTTGTGTTTCTCATCTTGATATTTTTTCTGAGCCTGATTCTTGGTGTGAAGCTTCAACACTACAATGTCGAAGTTGATTAATTTTTTTTTTTTTCTGATTTCGACAAACTTGAAGGCACAAAATCTTACAAAACATGGCAACGCCTCATTGAGAGCACTTTGATTTATAATGAACTTTGGCATGATATATGTGATGGATATATTAAGCCAAATAAACCCACAGATGCAGCTGCACTAGCAAAATGGGAAGTTAAGAATGCCAAAGCATTAGCTCTCATTAAATCTTCTGTTAATGATGAATTGTATGTCCATATAGCAAATGCTATAGATGCATGGTCTGCTTTGTGAATTTTTAAAGACTTCTTTGATAGTCAGCCTGAATCAAAGAAAGTTGATCTACAATTAAAATTGTTGCAACAAAAGTTGATTGAAGCAGATGATGTCCTTGAATACATCTCCAGACTTAAGAATATTAAGCAAGAAATCATTAATGATGGTTTTCAAGTAGTATATGATAGTTTTATGGTCACAATTTTAATTGTTGGACTTCCTTCTTCCTACACACATTTTTTGGAAACTCTACAATTAACTGGAAAGTTAGAGAAGCTAAAGTTGATGAGATTTTCGAAATGTTGACCCAACATGATAAAACCTTTGGGAAGAAAAATAAATTTGGTGAGGATGTTTTTTTTCACAGAAGCCAACACTAGTAAATCATCAATTGATAGTTCTAGAAGCAAAGGTAGAGGGAATTTCAATCAGAATCAAGCAACACATAATGTACAAAGTCGTGGTCGAAGCCAAAGCAGAGGAAACAACTTTAATAGTGGCAACAATTTAGGCAAGAGTAACTTTCAAGGCAGAGGAAACAGTGAAGGAAGAGGCTATTTTCAAGGAAGAGGAAATAATAATCAAGGTAGAGGACAACCTCAAAACAGAATTCAAAGCAGAGGTAGAGGATAGTCTCTAGGAAGAGGAAGAGACTTAAGTCAAATTGTGTGTCGAATATGTAACAAAGTTGGACATTATGCTGAAGATTGTCAAACTTCTATTGATAAAATCCCCAAGTTTCATCAACACTCAACACAATTAGCAAATGATCAAGATGATGATATTTTAGAATATGTCTTTAATTCTTCGTCGACATTACAAATTTCCTCCCATCTTAAAAGTGATTATGAAGATGCTTGGATCTTGGATTCAGAGGCAACTCAGCACATGACTTGTGGATGTGACTTCTTTTGGAATTTTCAAGATTGCCAACTTAATTCCATCTTTCTTGCAAATGATACAAAACATACTCCTTATGGAAAAGGTGCTATTAAAGTTTCTCTCCCTAGCATTGGAGAGAAAATGATTTCAAATGTATGGTATGTACCAACCTTTAAGAAAAACTCGTTATCTTTAGTCACGATTCGACAAGCAAGACATCAGGTAATTATGGAAGATGGATTAGTTAAGATTAATTCAGTCAAACAGAGCTTGCAAACTATGATGACAGGTTATGAATATGGAAAATTGTTAAGAATGAAAGGGACAGTTACCCCAAGGCATTCTGACATTGCAGGGGCAGTGACTACAGGAATTTCACCTATAATATTATGGCATGTAAGATATGGACATTTAAATTTTGATAGTATTTCTCAAATGCAAAAAAAATGGATGGTTAAGGGGCTTCCAACTTTCAAAAAGGAAAATGCAAAATGTGAAGCTTGCATTTATGGAAAACAAAGTCAAGAAAGTTTTTCGACAAGTTCATGGTGCGTAAACAGGCTGCTACAACTAGTTCACAATGATGTTTGTGGACCACTACAAACTTCATTCAGTAGTTGCAAATATTTCTTGCTAATTGATGATTTTAGTAGAATGACTTGGGTTTATTTCTTGAAGCAAAATTCAGAAGCATTTGAAAAGTTTAAAATTTTTTGCCAACTTGTTGAAAATGAAGTCAAAGAAAAGATAGGCACTCTCAGGACAAATAATGGGAGAGAATTCACTTCAAATGAATTCAAAACTTATTGCAGCGATAATAGCATAAGAAGACATCTTACAAATGTTTACACTCCACAGCAAAATGGAGTAGTAGAAAGAATGAATCGCACCTTGTTAGGAATGGCGAGATCTATGTTAACTTTCAAAAAGTTAAGTTCAACATATTGGAAATAAGCAATTCATACATCTGTCTACTTAAGAAACATATCTCCAACTGTTTCTTTAGACGGAATCACACCTTATGAAGCTTGGTTTTGTTTCAAACCTCGAGTTAAACATCTTAGGGTTTTTGGATCAATATGTTATGCCTTAGTTCCGAAAGAAAAAAGAACTAAGCTTGACTCAAGAAGTTTGAAATGCACAATGATTGGATATTCTTATGAGAAGAAAGGGTACCGTCTTTTGACCAATGGAAAATTTATTATGAGCAGGGATGTAATTTTTGATGAAACAGAGAGTAAGAGTGCTGAAGAAATAGAAAACCTTCTTCAAAAGTTAGAAACTAAAGGTAGTCAAAGAAAAGGAAATATGCAAAGTCAACCAAATTCACCAAATTGGTATGAACTTGATTTTCCTTCATCTGAAGATTATTCATCTAGTCCAACTACTTCAACAACACCATTTGGATCTTCTAGCAGTTCATCCACATCTCCCAGCAGCAGTAGTTTTTCAGACAGTGATTCTCCACCTCCATAATCTTCAACTGATTGACGAACTTCAGTGTACATTAATCCTCTTTACAATGATGGTGACTTTTCAGAATCTCAAACAAGTGAGCATCAACTACCGAAATGCGCAGTTCAACTTTTGAAAGATGTGAGGCCTGATGAGAAGAATAAAACAGGAACAAGGAAGTCACACAGAAGTGAAGGAAATTTTGCCTTGATAACCAATGATTTTATTGAACCTTCCACATACAACGAAGCATTAAAACATAAAGAATGGCAACGGGCTATGATTGAAGAATATCAAGTAGTAATTGATAACAACACTTGGAAACTTGTTGATTGTCCTCAAAATGTTAAATCCATAGGATGCAAATGGATTTATAGAATTAAGTTCAACCAAAAGGGAGAACTTGAAAAGTATCAAGCAAGACTTGTGGCTAAAGGTTTTGCGCAGCAAGAAGGCATTGATTATGAGGAAACTTTTGCTCCTACAACTAAATGGAACACCATCCGATTAACACTTGCATTGGCAACTCAAAAATGATGGGAAGTTCATCAAATGGATGTAAAAAGTGATTTTCTCAGTGGGGATTTACAGGAAGAAGTATATATGACACAACCACCAAGTTTTGAAATTGAAGGGCAGGAACATAAAGTCTACAAATTGATCAAGGCTTTATATGGTTAAAACAAGCTCCTTGAGCTTGGTATGCAAAAATGGATGAATACCTTAGGAAAGTTGGTTTTCAATGAAGTGAATCTGATGATACTTTGTATGTGTGACAACAGGGTAAATATCTGGTGATTCTTGTTATGTATGTAGATGATTTGATCATTACTGGAAACAATGATGATCATATTGCACAGGTGAAAACAGAGTTACATGTAGGTTTTAAGATGACAGATTTGGGATTACTTCACTACTATCTTGGAGTTGAAGTCTTCCAATGTCCACATCATATTTTCATTTCTCAAAGTAAGTATGCAGTAGAGGTTCTTCAGCGATTTGGAATGCAGGATTGCAAGCCCATTCTTACCCCCCTGGAGCAAAACTTGAAACTTTCAAAATTTGAAGGGGGGGAAATGGTGGACAACACTACTTATAGATAGTTGATTGACAGCTTGATTTATTTAACAAACACTCTCCCTGATCTATCTTATGCAGTCAATGTTCTTTCACGTTCTATGCAAGAACCAAAAGAAAACCACTGGAATGTAGCCAAAAGAGTTCTTCGATATATCCAAGGAACAAAAGATTTTGGTCTTCTTTACACAAAGACTAAAAACTTTGTACTTGGTGGTTTTTTAGATGCCGACTTTGCTGGAAGTATTGATGATCAAGCATCAACATTGGGTTATTTAATGAGCATGGGGTCAGTAGCAGTGTCTTGGAGTTGTAAGAAACAAGCTACAATGGCCACTTCTTCAGTAGAAATAGAGTACATTTCAGCATGGGAAGCAACATGTGAAATTGTGTGGTTGCGCAGAATTTTGCAAGACTTGGGCATTTCTCAAGCAGAAGCTACGTCAATATTCATTGACAGCCAGTTAACCATTAAGCTTGCCAAGAACCCAGTTTTTCATTCAAAGACAAAGCATGTGGAAACCAAGTATCATCATATCAGATCTCTCATTGCCAAGGATGTCCTCAAGCCAATTTATTGTCCTTTAGAAGATCAGATCTCTGACATTTTCACGAAACCTCTTGGCAAAATAAAATTTACTAAGGTCGGGGATGAACTTGGTATCTGTTGTAATGTATCTTTGGATCATAGGGGAGAATGTTAGATGATCCAAAATAAATATTATCATAGGTTATAAAGTTAGAATAAAATAATTATTAATTTAAGATATTAAATAATAATTATTAATCTCAAATATTTAATTATTAAATGGAGACATTTAGAATTAGAATATTGTTGTAAAGATATGACTCAACAAATATGTCGTATCTTAGGCTAATTTAGGAGAATTGTTAGTAAGTTGTTTGAATAGCTTTTATTGTAAATGGACACTTGTTATTTTATAAGTGATCCATAATTAGAGGTAGTTAGGACATTGAGCTTATAAATAGCTCATTGCAAGAGTGTTTTGTTGTTCGGGTGTAAACTCTTGCAAAATTCCAGATGTAATTGATTTTCTTATTAATAAAATTACATGTCTGAAGACACTTCTATCATTATAATTCTCTTCAAGTGTCTAAGATTCATCTATTGTATTTAACCTCTACTACCAACAATCAATAAGGGGAGATTTTTCCATTATCTTATTGATTTGTTTGTTCCATTTTAGCATTGTTTGTGTATTTACCCCTTTGTTTAGTTTACGTTTATGTATGCATTGTTTGCACTACTTACAATGTTATGTTTATTTAAGTTTGTCCACTAATAACACCAATTATGATTGTGATCCTTTGCAGGTAACAATCAACTGCTAAGGAAGTGTCTTTTGGTACACTGTTTCCATAGAAACACTACCACAAACAATCTAGAATAATTCGGACCACACTCGAGGGTTGACACGCAATTAATGTAATCACATCATATGGTCACCAAATATTTCATTCCTAGCAATGATGATTTCCTTGTCAATACAATTGGGATCATTTTTATACTAGTTCACAACCCATATCATAATTTGGCAAATGCCTTGATGGTAATTCTTGAGTGAGCAACTGAACTACTACATCTTAGACATAAAGCCTGAACCCATTCCATGAACAAATGAATGTTTGATGAAGGTTTTCGGTAGAGGCGATGACGAGAAATATACATGGTTGCAGGAGGGTTTCTTAGGGTTTTTACGAGCACAATAAGTGTGCGTAGTAATGGTAAGATGAGCTTTTTCTTGGTGGGTTTAAATTTCCAATTATTTTTCAAGGATGTGCCATTTGTTTTTTGAGATTATGGGTCTAGTGGAGGAAGAAGAATTGGACTATGAGGATGAAGATTATGGGTAGAAAAATCATTTTCAAACCGGTGGAGCCATTTCTGTCCTCGCAGAGTAAGAAATTGTCACCGACAGAGGATGACAATATGATGATCTTTACAATGATGTCAATGTTGGGGAGAGTCTCAAAGAAAATAAAGGTTTCAAAGAAGAAAAAGAGTGATTTAGTGGTCACTACATGCCATGAAGTCTTAGCTCACGAGCATTCCTGTTACGCAACATTTTGTCACTGTCCCTGTACTCCCTGTTCCTTGATAGTAGAGGACCTCTATAGTGAACCCTACATGCTTTCCCTCCATGAAGAAACCCCCATTGTGTCCCTCTTCATAAATAGAGCAATTCCCTTTTGCACCATTTCCCCAAAATCTTATGTTTTTCCCAGTTTACAAGACCAGTGCTAATGGCCTTTGTCCTCCTCATGTTGATATGCATGGATTAACATTGTCCCTAGCTTCGACCGAAGCGATTGAGCTTTGTTCTAGTCACACCGGTCCTCTTATGGAATTTTTTTAAATAAAGAGTCAAATATTCCAACTCTAGAAGCTTCATAACGAAAGTTTGGTAAATGGTTTGGTCGGATGGGGTCGATGATGTCAGTTTGGGCTCCTTTCCCCTATAATGATGGAGCTACCTCAAGGGATAAGACCTTCTCCCATGAGAAGAGGATCCATCTCCCAGCCATTCATCCTATATAAACCTCCATTTTTCCCAAGCACAAGCTAGTGTTAATGTTGGTGTGCTAGTGCTAATTAAGTTTGGAGTAAACAACAAGCTATTCATAGTTGTAGCTCTCTAGTTATGTGAGGGAGAAGTGTGAATTTGGTTTAGTGTGAAGCCTAAAGGGAAGACCCTTAAAACTAATATTGGTGAGGCCATCATGGAATGCTATCAGAAGTGTGTGGGAACCTGGTTTTATCAGAGGAGAACGGCAACATCAAGACAATGGTTGTAATCTCTTCTTGATTCAATATATATGCAACTATCGATTGATTTCCTACATGATGTTTCATCTTACAATGTTCATAGCTTAATGTTTCTTGACTTGTTAAGTAGGTTGAATTACAATTTTTCTATTATCACGATTATTGTTTGTTGTTGTTTACTTGTTTCAGGTGTTTGAAGAAGGAAGCGAGAGATAGCTGGAATGAGCAAGGAAGGACATCATCAAATAGGATAAGAGTACTAAGAGGTAGGCCCTATTAGTTGGTTCTAATCGAAGGAAATCTTCCATAGAATGTATCAGTTGTGGCTAGACCCATTATCGGGCTAGAGGAATTGTTTGTGTCTGCAATTATAATTTCACTTCACCACAAATTGGCGACCATACTAGGGAGCCAATCGTTCTATTTGTCTTGTTTGAGATTTCATGATTTTGTGTGAACTTTTCTAGTTCCAGTTTTTCCCTTTGGTTCTGTTTCTTTTCTTCTGCTTACTGGTCTAAGTTTGGAATTCATAGTGGTCCCTGTTTCAAAAAAAAAAAAAAATTACTTGGCTCCCTTGTCCAGCGCATTTAATCCGCTAATAGTCATGCCGATCAGCGCGATATGATGAGAAATAGTCGTGCCGACCTACCTCTGATGCTTGTTGTCAGTTAGGCAGTCGTGCTGACCTACCTCTGACACTTGCTGTCAGTTAGCAGCCGTGCTGACCTACCTCTGACGCTTGTTTTCAGTTAGGTAGTAGCGCCGATGCATGTAAGTGAAGATTAGGGTTTGTCCCCAATCTTGGCCAGTGTGTTTTGCTCTCATGATTTCAACCCCGTAAGCATTTTAGACCGTTTTCTCCCTGACTAGCAAGTTTTTTTTCATTTGGTTTTGTTTGTGTAGGTCTTAACCCCATACAAAAATTACCTGCATATGAATTCTAAAACACAGAAAATAAACAATGCGAGAGAATAAAACATAAAACACATATACACATAGATTTCCACTGGATACCAAAATCGGGACTACCAGCTTGATTCTTCATTATGTTCCTTTCAATATTAAAATACATATTTATACATGTAAAAGCATCCAATACCATGGACTGAAAAACATCATGTCCAAAACCATGGACCGAAAACCATCGCGTCCAAAACCATGTGCGAAAACCATGCACAAAACCATAGGTAGGTCCGCCCAACTTAATATAGGGTCCAAAAAAAAATTCCCAGGGGGGCTACATGCCCCCTTCAAACCCCCTGTGACCTCCCCGCTTTGCAATCAGCTTAATGACGGGGGGGCTCCATCCCCCCTCTAGCCCCCCGGTTAACTATGTGGACTAGTCGTGGAAATAATATAACACAAACCAACAGTTTGCTTGTTGGCTTATCATCTTTCTACTTGATTTATTAAGTCATTGGATAGTTATTGACACTAGGGCATCTAGATTGTCATCTATTCAGTTGATTGTGAACTCAATGAGTTGAGTTGTTGGTGTACTTACACCTTGCATTTCTTTTGCGGTCCTTTTACAACTTTGACCTCCGTTACACAAGTTTGGAAATTTCGTTTGCTTGTATAAACGTTTCTTTTTCGGCATGGATCACATTGCTTGTCTTGTGTTTGGTAAATTCTGTGCTTTATTAGTCTGACCGGGTCTCTTTCTTTCATGTTTTCATTTGCTTGAAGAGCTAAATGTCTCGAAAAAAAATTCATTGAAGTCTTGCATGCGAAATTTCATTTCGTCATTTCATGAAAAAGTATGAAATTCTAGTTTGTTGCATCATTATGCTACGATAGTCAGCATCATTAAAGACTAGGATTGCATTGGCATTTGAAAAGGCAAAGAACTCTTTTGCATTTGAAAGGACTGTTAGAAATGTACTTGTCAAGAAATTAGGAATTGGAATGCATTTTTCATTAGTTTATTTTTTCAAAAAGTGAAGTAGTAAAAGATCATTTTACTTTCAATTGCTTGGTTGTTTTCATTTGATTGTGTGTTCTCTACCCTCTCTAATGTAGGCAATTCATCAAATTGAAAGGGTCTTGTCTCATTTAGTTACATTTAAGGTTTTTAGAGTCACATCACTAAGGCCTGAAAACTGAGACATAACTCAAGATAAACTTTAAAATGAATTCAATTAACCTAAGGTGCATATGAAATCTAACGATCATATATAGAAGGTCTAGGCTAGAGATATGTCCTGACATCTTTAAACCTAGCAGCTGTCGTTAGCTTCGGCATTAGATAGTGCTAGTACGGATTTGTTGATCCGGATTTAAACAGGAACACAATAGATTATAGAGATAACCATAAATACAGAGATGTGATAACCATAAATTAAGAGATGCAGCGGAAATAATACTTCATTTCATTAATGGAAAATACTGAAATATGCTTACAACCAGAAATGGAAATAAATCAGCTAGGGCGATGGTAGCTTATCTCTGAGAAGAGATGTGGTAGCTACATGCCTCTGAACTATTCTGAACTATGTTAAAATGAGGCTCGAAGGCTTATTTATTGTTGAGAAACAATGGAAAACCCTTCACATTCCAAAACCTAACCCTAGAAGATGAAACGCCAAATTGTGGGCCCCGTTTTGGGTAAATTGGTACATCAATTTCCCAGGGTCGTAACTTTGGCATACAATCTCTGTTTGACGCGTATGATAGCTCGTTAGAAATATCTATCCGAGAACAACCACTTTGGGAAAGGAAACATGGTCCACGGACCCATGTTGCCCCCAAATTTCCCAAAAAACGTCGTTTAGGGCCTCAAAACGGCTCCGGAAGTTCAGGACCCGAAAAACTGCTAAAAATAGTAAACTGTGCTACAATTTAGGAAACTGAAAAAGCTGAAAGAGACAATTGTGGGGGTCCAAATGGGATAGGTGGGTGGCCACCAACATCCACCTGGATCATTCCTCCCCCCTTAGGAAGCAATGGTCCCCATTGCGTTGAGTTGCTCCATCTACTGAACTTGTCCTGCAATCTCTGATGTGTCCAGTAATGGTGGGAAGCATGGTCGACGAAGGTCCACATTGAACACTTGGTGCAGGTGAAGGAATGGAGGAATGTTGTGCTTCAAAGCATTGTTTCCCGTAGCCTTGGTACTGGTGTAAGGACCATGTTGGAGTGGTCTGAGTTTCTGATGGGTTATGGTAAGGCGTTCTTTCTGTCGATGCAACCAGACTTTGTTTCCCACCTGAAACTTGTGTGGTACCCCTATGGGTGAGGAGAAGTTGTTCCTATTTTCTGTCATGACCGTATCCATTTGTTGTTGCTACTGTGTGGAGGAACCCTTTGCGGGGGTCATGGATGTGGTGACAATCTTCCCCTTACTTTGGGAGTGAACTAGACAGATGAATTTCCTGGTTTGGGAGATGAGCTTGTTGCCTTTCTTAGTAGTGATAAAAAATGTGGCGGTAGGTGGGGCTACCTCCGGTATCCTGTATAATGAATTATTCAAAGAAATAATGACAGCACGAGGCCTTGACTCATACACAGCATGTCTCTTCCATAAGTATGGCTGACCTAATAGTACATCACAAACATCCAGAGGTGTAACATCACACAATACCTCGTCTGTGAAGGGCTTGATGCTGTAGGGAAGGCGGCACTACTGGCGAACTTTAAGATCTCGTGCTTCGTGAAGCCACCCGATACTGTACGGCTGTGGGTATGGTGTAGTCGGTAGGCCCAATCGCTTCACAACCTCTGCGAAAATAAGGTTCTTTTGGCTGCCACTGTCGACAATGAATTGCAGCGGTGAACCCTTCACCCACATCTGTGAGTGGAAAAGATGTTCCCCCTCCTTTGGCTCTTCGGGCTCATTCTTCTGGATTTTGGCAGTGGCAACAGTGGTACTGGGATCCGCATCAATGATTTGCTTCCCTTTGCCATTCCCCTTGTTGGGTTCTGGCTCAGGGTCGGAACATGCATCTGATTCGGAAGCCTTCAACTCGGCCACTAGCGACTGCTTGGTCCGACACTCACTTGTGTTATGAGTGGGACTCTTATGGAACTCACACCACTTTCCT